>WOXC01010555.1:132500-427830 GCA_011680675.1 Gymnobelideus leadbeateri
GCCAAAGGCAGTTTATAGACCTTTCTTTCATCCTTCTTTCAAATCCTTGTCATGTCATGCTATTACTGCTTCTCACATTGCTGATGAGGACTCTATTTCTTTCCTCTTGGCAGTAGACTAGACTCTAAAGGTTTCTTCCATTTTGATATAGACCCAAGTATGAACATATCCTAGAGGGCTGTCTTTTCCTTCTACCTATTACTAGCAACCTCCCTTTCTTCTTTCCCTGTGAGAGTCCTGTCTTAAGCCTGTCTAAGGACAACATTTTTTTTTGTGTAAAAAAAATAGAAAAAGATGACAGCTGGCCCTATATTTAATTCCCATAGATTTACTAGCCCTCTCAATTAACTGGTGGTCCAGAATTATTTTTTTAAGCATTTTGGCCCACTGGTTATTTTTGTTGGAAATTTTACTATCAGATGGATTATTCCTTTAGTCCAAAGCAATTGAAATACAAGTGTTCCTTTTCAGCTATTATCAATCATTTACTTTATGTGAATGAGAGATCTGAGGTGAGGGTTTTTTTATTTTTATAGAAAAGAAGATTTTTTGATAGGAAAAAAAGAACATGAAGCATTTATGGAGGATGATACTAGAACTTTGTTCCTGATAGGTAGGGCTTTTAAACGTCTTTCTCGTATAAGTACACCTGGCCTAATATGTTTATCATAGGTTGGCCAAAGATTTGGCATCATAAACATTGAAATAGAGATTGAATAAAGCAAATGAGGAGTAGAACACTTGAATAAATCCTCAAAGAAAACAAGAAATCTTGGTGTTCCTACTCTGCATGTGTGATGGAATATATTAGTATATGAGGGTTCAGAAAAAGTTTCCACTCGGAAAACAATACATCAGAAAATCAAAAGTTGTCTTCATTCAGGTTACTGACTATGAAATATTCATTCCTAGAGGCACCATTGAAGATAGTACTGAGGCATCTAAATGTATGTTCTAGGCCACTTCTATGCTAAGAGTACCACAGAGTTTCACTATAGTGGGTATCTTGAAGATGGCCAGGGAGGATCTGATGGAATCCTAATAAAGCTGCTCCCAACCCCAATATTCTAACTTCACTATAGGCCTGACCCCACTGAAAAGCAGGGCCACTGTACCTACCTAGCCCTCCTGCCAATGTCCTAGCTTCTTCATATATGCCTCACTGCTCACTGGAACAACAGGTGTGTCCCCAAATTTTTAGTTCTTGTAGAACAGAAAGTGTGTCCATGATCCCATAATGGGATCCCAGACATTGCCTCTACCTAGTCACTGCCCCCCAGACCCATTCCTACAGAAATAAGCGTGTTCTTGTATTCAGTCACAATCTCATCATCCATCTAGTCCAAAACAGGACCACAATACCTACCTATCTATCTTGACCAGACAGGACCATAATAACTAACCAACTGGAGGGCAGCATGGCCAGAATGTTTAACCACTGAACCATACATCGGACCCCTCCTCCATTACATAATCCCTTAACAAACCGCTTCCGTATTTTTAATATTCATGATTGCTGTTATGTAATTACATCTTTACCCTATAAAAATCCATCTTGTTTTCTCTGAAGTTGGTGGTTCCTCTTGGAACTTAGCCTGATTCATAAGAGACGTCATCTCAATAAATGCTTGATAAATAATTAAATCAACAATAAATAAATCCTCTTGGATCAAAGGAGGTCTGATTTTGAATTATTTGAGATGGTTCCACCACAATATGTCATAAAACCAATAGTTTTGGCTGGGCAGAGCCCCCACTGCAACAGTTTTTTGTGTCCCTGGGTTTAAACTATAACAATCCAGCCTATCCATTTTGGTAAATCTGGATGTAGTGACTACTTCTTGTCCAGAAGCTGTAAAATAAACCCTTTCCATTCACAAATACCATCATGCATTCATTAAGCAAAACATAATGCTGGATGAAACATTATAGGGACAGCTAATTTCATAGGAAATGTTATAAATGGGGGATTGGCTAAATTATGTTTTAGTAGAGTTTCATGATTTGGTTATGTTAGTGATGCAGTCATGAAATGACATTGTTCAGGGATCACCTTAGTATACCTGTGAATAACCTTATTTGATTCTCATAATAAACAAGAGTAACATAAGAGAAAGAGAGAGAGAGAGAGAGAGAGAGAGAGAGAGAGAGAGAGAGAGATTCAAAATCTCATAAACCAGAGTCCAAGCACTGCCTATGATACATGTTGGCTATGTGACTCTTAACAATAACATGATTCTCCTCCCCATATTTCTGCCCTCAAATAACTCTCTAAGATCATAAGTTATGGAATAGGTACTGATTTTCCTTAGTAGAGGGGATTCTCTCACTGGTAAGTAACTCCTTACACCAATTAAATCACATGTTTGTACCAATAAACTGTTAAAACCAAAGGGAAGGGGGCGGAGCCAAGATGGAGGAGTAGAAACAGCTCCTCCAAGCCTCTCTGCCCCCAGATTCCCCACAAACTATGTAAAAAAGGACTCTGAACAACTTCTAGAGCTCCAGCACCCACAGAACGACCCAGAGAAGCTAACCTCCCGCTGAGGACAGCCCAGCAGCCCTGCAGGAAGGACCAGCGCAGCGGTCTGGGAGCCGGCAACGCGCAGAGCGCAGAGCGCAGGAGCCCAGCCCAGCCGAGCCCAGGTCCGCATGAGCCGAGGTTTTAGCCCAGGGCAGCAGGGCCAGCAGCCAGCTGGAGGAACCCCAGAACACCAGGAGTTGTGGCAACTCCAGAATTATCAACATAGACATGATGCCTAGGACAAAGTAAGAGATTAGTGTCCTATGGACTTTGGGACCTGTATTTGGGGAATGCGTCAGCTCCCTCCCCTGGGGGCTAGAAGCCGCTGAGGAGACACGCCATTTTGTAGTTTTCATAGGCATTTCCGGCTCCCAGCCTACAAATCATGGGGAGATCCAGCGATCAGTCTTGGGGGGTAATCGCTCTTGCTTTAACATCCCTGGATCTGGATTGTGATCTAGGGTGGAAGTTGTGGGTGGGTTTACAGCTTGCCAGAAACGGAAGTTGCCCCCCACACGTTCGGGACGAAAATTCCTCTATCTGGCCTTAAAGCCATAGTGTGGCAACAAGCCCAAAAGTCAAGCAATTAAGTGGCAACATGCCAAGGCAAAGGAAACAGAAAAATGCAACCCTAGACTCCTATTTTGGGGGCATAGAGCGGGAAAAGGACTGTGAGGTCAGAAGTCCTGCTCCAAAAGCCCCAGGGGAAAACATGAGCGGGTTGCAGGCCATAGAAGACCTTAAGAAGGACTTTAAAAATCAAATAAGAGAAGTAGAGGAAAAATTGGAAAGAGAAATGAGAAGGATGCAGGAAAAGTATGAAATGAGGGTCAACAGCCTGACTGAGGAAAACAACACCTTAAAAAATAGACTAACTCAAATGGCAAAGGAGGCCCAAAAGGGCAATGAGGACAAGAATGCCTTAAAAAGTCGAATTTGCCAGATGGAAAAAGAATCTCAAAAGTTCACTGAGGAGATTCATTCCTTCAGAGTTAGACTGGAGCAAATGGAAGCTAATGACTTTATGAGAAATCAAGATGCTGTTAAGCAGATCCAAACAAAAGAAAGATTAGAAGGCAATGTGAAATATCTCATGGGAAAAACCACTGACCTGGAAAATAGATCCAGGAGAAACAATTTAAAAATTATTGGACTACCTGAAAGCCATGATCAAAGAAAGAACCTAGAAATCACCCTTCAAGAAATTCTCAAGGAAAACTGCCCTGATGTTTTAGATCCAGAGGGCAAAATAGAGGTTGAAAGAATCCACCGATCACCTCCTGAAAAAGATCCCAAAAAGAAAACTCCCAGGAATATTATAGCCAGGTTCCAGAATCCCCAGATCAAGGAGAAAATACTACAAGCAGCCAGGAAGAAACAATTTCAATATTGTGGAAACACAATCAGAATAGCCCAGGACCTGGCAGCTTCTACACTGAGGGATAGAAGGGCATGGAATATGATATTCCAGAGGGCAAAAGAGCTGGGAATGAACCCAAGGGTCACCTACCCAGCAAAACTGATTATTTTGTTTCAGGGGAAAATATGGTCATTCAGTGGAATAGAGGACTTTCAAGCATTCTTGAGGAAAAAACCAGAGTTGAATAGAAAATTTGACATCCAGACACTAGAAGTAAGAGATGCCTGAGAAGGTAATCAGGGAAAAGAAATCAAAAGGAACTTATCAAAGTTGAACTATCTACATTCCTATATGGAAAAGCAATATCTGTGACTGATGATATATTTCTCACTATGAAAATAATGGAAGAAGGGGTTGTGGTCATATGAATACATATGTGAATGTGTGTGTATATGGATACAGTTATATATGAATAGAGGGTATAGGTTGAATTTGTTGGGAAGGGAGAATACTCAAGGGATAAAATTATGAGGTGAGAGAGGAAAGTGGCAAGAGGAGATGGGGAGAGACAGGGCAGGGTAAACTATCTCATGTAGAAGAAGCAAGGGGAAGTGGTTACAAGGGAGAGGGAGAATAGGAAGGAAAAAAAAGGCAAAACCACATTCTCATTGAATTTGGTTCAGGGAGAGAATGACATACATACTAAATGGGATATCTCAACCTGCAGCAGAATAGGGGGAAGGGGGATGAGAGGAAGGATGATGGATGGGAGGGCATCCTTGGGGGGAGGGGAGGTTGGAAGTACCCACTATAGAAGAGGGACAGGATCATGTAGGGAATGGACCAGGTGGGGGGTGGGATGAGTGGGAGGGAATTATAAGCAGCCTTGTACAATATATCTACCATGATAATGTTTTGCATAGCTAGACATGTACAACATATACTGAATTACTTATCTCCCAAGAAGGAATGGGTGACAAGGGAGGAAGGAAATGGATCTGAAATGCGAGGTCGTAACATTAAATGTTTCAAATATATATATATAAATACTATTATTAATACTCTTTTGCCTATAATAGGGAGATAAGATGTGCAGTCATTGGGACACAAAGATTCATCTTCCTCTAATGGAAAAGTCGATGGGGGTATGGGAGAAGGTATGGGAGAGAGCAGACTGGAGGAAGCGATATCTTGTGGGACTGCTATTCAGGGAGGTTGGGTAGGGGAATAATGGGGGGAAAATGATTGTAACTCAAAATCTGGAGGAAATGAATGATGTATAACAGAAGTTAATAAAGCATTTGTTTAAAAAAAAAAAAAACCAAAGGGAAGATAGTTGTTATAGCCATTTTATAGATATGTAAGTCAGCTCAGAGAATTGAAGTGACTTGTCTTTTGTCAGAAATTGGATGGCAGAATCAAGACTCTAAAACACAGATTATTTCCTAGTTCAGTATTCTTTCCATATATTCCTCAGCTTTAATTAGGACTTTTTCGATAGAGTTCTTTTTATCCCGCATCAGTATGATTATATACACAGTGTACCAGTAATGGGGATGGATCTGTATTAATCCATGTGTATATGTGCACTTAGTTATTTTAACCATTGCCATTACTGTTATTCTGAAACACTGACTTGGTGCTTATGCCACACACACACACACACACACACACACATACATACATACACATGCACACACAGACTTACACATATGTATATAAAGTTGTATGTATTCAGGGTCATATATAGCATTGTATGAATGTGTGTATACAAATGTGCAGTGTATATACATGTGTCTATGTATGTTTGTATATATACATTAAGTATACATGTATTCATGCATATATATGTATACACATACATACATATGTGTGTGTGAATGTATGTATGGCATTGTGCCTGATGCTGGCAATAAGGAAACTTATTTTAACATGTTTATACCTCCTCAAGACAGTTGCAATCTAATTAGGAATACAGGACATATATGTCTTTTAATATAGCACAAATTTCCCAGTAGTTAGCTGGCCTGTGCATGAGTCAGACCAACCAGTCTAAAAGAAAGTGAGAGGCTTTTATCCGATTTTTTTAACTCATAAAAGGCAAGGTTTGAGACTTCCAGAAGTGGGAGAGTAAAGTAGAAAGAAAGACAAGAAGGGAGAGATAGAACAATCATATTTATGTGCCCATAGACATGATGGACTTACAGCTGTAGGAGGAGAAAGAACCTATGAAATGATGGTATTGCCAACTTCAGTTCTCCTCACAGTCTCCTTTGTGGTTTTCCCTCTCCTCTCCTCTCTTCTCCTCTCCTCTCCTCTCCTCTCCTCTCCTCTCCTCTCCTCTCCTCTCCTCTCCTCTCCTCTCCTCTCCTCTCCTCTCCTCTTTCTCTCCATCTCCTCTTTCTCTCCCTCTCCCCTTCTTCTTCCTCTCCCTCTCTTTTCCCTGTCCCTGTCCCTCTCCTCTCCCTCTCCCTCTCCCCTTCCTCTCCCTCTACCTCTCCTTCATCTCCATCTCTGCCTCTGTCTGTCTCCCTCCTCTCTCTCCCCCTTTCTTTATCTTTTTCTTTATATATATAGTTCACCATGTAAAAAACAAAAACAAAAACAAAAATAAACACACACACACAAAAACAGGCATGTTAGCAAGCTGGAGTTTGGTGTGGAGGCTATAGCCAAAGAATAAAGCAAAGTTAACTGGCTCAGGTGGGAATCAAGCTCATAACTCTGATTTCATTAGCACTGATTTCTGATCAACCGAGTTTACATACCCACATCCTCTCACTGTCTGCCTGCTTTTATTTCCTATCTTTGTCTCAAAAAAAGAAAGTCTTTGGCTCTCTTAATCATAATCCAATAGGGGGTGGGGAGAGCATACAGTGGGGGATAAGGGAGGGAGAAGAGAAACATAGCTATAGGCTCCACAGATTACTTTGTATTATTTGCTACCTTCTTTGTATATCAGATGCAAGCTTCACCATAGAAAATGACTTGTCTTGGGTGGATGTTATCATCATTTATCACTCAGTTATTTTATAGAGATTAAATTCCATGATCAAGTTAGCATCTGAAAAAAGCAGGCAATTTGATAGGGAGGGGCTGGGCTGATGAGACTCAAGTACATTCCCAGGAGAGGATGTGAGAATTTGTAGGAAGCAAGAACGGAATTGAATTCCCTTGACAGCATTTGATACCCATTATCCGGAGCCATTTATGAGACAATTACTGCCAGTCCTATCTGGGGTTGATCATTCTGCAATACTGTAAGGCCTGTTTCCATCATGGATCTTATTCTACACAGCATCTCTTGGAACACTCTACTGGAGATGGGAGCTTCAGCAGTCATATATTGTTCTTAATTACGGTGCTCCAGTCAATGTTTCCAAATAGTTTTTATTGCACAAAAGCAGTGCCGACTCAGGGGCTCTGGCACATAATCCTTACCTTGGGATCTGGCACTTGCCCAGAGAGGACCCTGTTGAGTGGAATTCAGAAAGAAAGACAATCTGAGAACAACAGAGCAATTCTAGGATCTCTTCAGCTCTCAGATGAGGCATCTTAAGACTTAATTCATTCACTACCTGGGAGAGAATATTGGATTTTTAGGTCTGAAAATCTAGGTTCAAATGTTAATCTTGTGACCTGTGTGATATTGATCCAATAACCTCCTCTCTCTGATTTTCAGTTTCTTCATCTATAAAATGACAGGGCTTGATGAACTTCATTAAATAATCCCCTAGGAAGCTTTCTGTTCTCTCCTCTTCAACTAACCATGCCCATCCTTATGAGTTTATATGTTAAAACCCTCCCTACTGAAATGGAAGTTCCCTGGGGGTGGGAAAAGGATTTTTCATTTTCATCTTGTATCTAGTGCCTTACACATTACTTTGCTTTTTTATTTTTTAAAGTTTGGGTGGAGGGCAGGGAGGGAAGGACTGTGATTTCATCAGTGTAAGGAATTCCTTCTTACATACATGAAAGAACAAATTTATCTATAACTTAATGTCTTAGAGAGTTGGCTGGGGCAGTGAGAAGTTGTGATTGAACATGGCCACTTCTGAGTTTACATCAGAAACTTGAATAGGTGTCTGTCAGACTCCAAGTCCAACCTTCTGTTCACTATATAATAAAGTCTCTCCTATAGGCACTTTTATAAATCTTGCTTGGATATGGGGTCAGTCTTCCATTAGCACAGAGGGCTAAAAGGTCCTTACCAGTAGGCAGCCTCTAAACAACACAACTTGGGAGGATGGGGACGGTGTCTATTCCAAATAGACCTTGTTGTATATCATTAAATCTTGGTTTCTTGCCATGTCAAAAAACTTTGTTGTTCTTGTTGTTTTCAAGAGAGCTTCAAAAAAACACACTAACATCCCTAAGATGGGTAATAATTTATGCTATTAGTCAGCATCTCAGTTCTCAGTTAACACCTTAGAAGTGGGGAGGGTAGTGGGGGTGAAGAGGAGATTCTTTGGAAGAGTTGTAATAAATAGGGTCATTGATAAGGCAGATGGAAGGGTTCCACAAAAGAAACTGCCAATTTCATAATTTTGTAAGCCAGAAGGAAACTGCTTCCTTAAGACAAAGAGAATAAAAAGTTACTATTGTTATTCTTATTCAATCATTTCAGTCATGTCCAACTTTTCTTGACCCTATTTGAGGTTTTCTTGGCAAATATAATGGAGTGGTTTGCCATTTCCTTCTCCAGCTCATTTTACAGATGAGGAAACTGAGGCAAACAGGGTCAAGCAACTTGCCCAGGGTCACATAGGTAATAAGTGTTTGAGATCAGATTTAAACTCAATTCATGATTATTATTTCAATCTCTAGTCTTTCAGTCTATATTTTTAATCTCTATTGTTTCAATATATGATTATTATTTCAAAAAATCATAAAATTGACCCCTGAATAAGAATATTTTACTATAGTCTGAACTAGGGGAACCTACTGAACTTCTGAAAATAAATCCTAAAACTTGTACTTTTTTCCCCCTCAGGAGTCCTTTAACCATCCACAGATATTTATGAGACTTGGATTACTGAAGGGCTATTTTGCTTGTAGTTAGTGTGACAGCAAGGGGAAACTTACTCTTGTCTTATTATGACCAAGGCAGGAAGCCAAGTATTGGATGGAAAATAATCTGGCCTGATTATGGGACACAATATGTCCTTGCTTTGCAGAAGAGGTATCTAATACTCATTTATTTGAAGATCTGAATCATGTGTGTTCTCAATTTTTTTTGGACTTTACCTATAATTTCATTGATCTAGAGATCACCTCTTAAGAAAACTCCCTCTATCAATGCAGCTATGCATTGATTCTGAAACCTACAGGCTTCAAGTACTACTCTGAGCCCTGAGAATTTAAAAAAACATGCCCAGGGTCATACAGACAGTATGTATCAAAAGTAGAACCGGAGTCCAAGTCCCCCTGAGTCCAGTCAGCTCCTTACCCACTACACAATAATGCCTCTATATTTCAAGTATCCAATTAAAATATTCTCAAATATTTATGTCCACCCCGAGAATAGTATATGTTGGTTCTGAAGTGATCTTGAAGCAACTATTAGAGTTTGCGTTCTCAGGGAATAGTTGGATTACTTTTTCTCAAGAATTTACTATATTGAATCACGTCTACCTGGCAGAGTCTTGAAAAGTCTCTGAAGATTCTGATGAGCAAAAGATCAACTGAAACAGTGATATGAAGGGTTTCTCAGTTATATTATAGTGCTACATAAAATGATTTACCAATATTATTATCTTTGTCATTATTAAAGAGGATTCCAATTTTAAATTATAGACAAATGATAGATAAGTGAGACAGAGGAAAGAAAGATAGGCCTATAGGTAACTGGGTAGGTAGGTAGAAAAATGATATATAGCTAGGAGAGATATAGATGATAGGAAGATAAAAAGTAGATGATAGATAAATGATAGTGCGATAGATGGATAAGTTGTAGATAAATGAGATGGATAAATGATAATAGATAAATAGATATACAGATAACTGATGAATGGTAGAGATAGAAAAATGATAGAGATGAAAGATGATAAAAAGACAGATAAATCAATAGACAAATAGATCATTTATTAAGTGTTAACTATTTTCCAGGTATTGTGCTAAACACTGGGAATACAAATAAAAGCAAAAAAGAAAGATAGTGCCTGCCCTAAGAGGGATTACATTCTAATGGGAAAAGACATGAAAACATGAACTCTCCATGGCCTTGTCCAAGCATTTCCAAGAATGGTGGCTGATATTGTAATGGTTGCATTCAATCCCTCATCAGAGCACAGAAGAGAATTATAGAGACTAGCTTTTTCCTTCTTTCTTCTGGTGTCAACAGTGCACATGATTACACATTAGGACTAAGTAGGTAGCTTTCTCAGTAGACTAATCACTCATTTAGTGTTGACAAGATTGTAATAGGTGATTAGTGGTGGGTAAAAAATGCTTGACCTGAAAACCCAATTTTCTCCAAAGTTGTTAATCAGTGATGTTGTAGCAAGGGGCACTTTGCTGAATTTACGACAGCCAAGAGGTAATTAGGCAGATAAATATCATTTCCTGCAACCCCAGGCCAGAATTCTTGGTACCCTTTGAAGATCTCTCGTCTTATGATCAACTATAATTTCAAATGAAAAATTATTTATCAGTAAGGATAGTCAAGTAGGAAACCATGATAGATAATCTGGGAGGCATCTCTCATTCTAACAGTCAGAGGGCCTGCATTCAAATCCCATCTTTAGAACCTTCTACCTTTATGACTTGGGTATGGCAGTTTACTCCATCTGCAAAATGGGAGGATTAGACTCTGAGATCCTTTCCATCTCCAAGTCTGTGAGCCTTGAACAGCATAAATCTTAGAGGTAAAATTTACATCTTTGTAAGTTTTGGGTAAGGATGAGAAGGAAATGTAACTCAAACTATGAATTTGTCAGTAATGTAGACTCAAGTAGACATAATGATTGTCTCCTTTTCAAGTTGCTGCTGGTTCTTGGAAAGACTCCATTGTGCAAGAACTGGGCCCAATGCCACAATTAGACTGATGCTTGATAAAAGGGGGAGAATCTGTGTCTTAATTGGAGAGCAGGGTGCTCCTCAGCTTTAGAGTGCTAGGGCTTAACTGTATCAGGAGACAATTTCCATTGGAGCCTAAAGTCAGTCACACTTCAGGAGAGGAAAACAGTTGCCAACACTACACTTGTTTCTTCTTTCTGTCAATGTCTGTTTTTCACAGTGATGATACCAAAGAGCAGGGCTTAGGAAGGAATGACTCAAGAGTTCCCACTAGAAAAAGACAGTGTGCTCAGAGCACATACATGTGCATGGTTCCCTCAGGATACTTGAGAACAGAACAAAAACAGGAATAGTTGGCTTTTACCTCCCAAATTCACAATAATAATGATTATGATAATAATACCAATTGACATGTACAAAGTATTTGAAAGTCAACAAAGAATTTTACATACGTTAGGTGATTTGAGCCTCACAAAAGCAGCATTGTACTTGAGAAACAGCATGGTAGAGTGGATATAGAGCCTGCCTTGGTGTTAGAATGAGTTCAAGTCTTGCCTCTGACACAAGCTGAATGCATGGCAAGGGTCAAATCATTTAACCCCTTGGTGCTCCTGGGCATTTTTTTTATTATTAAACAAATGCTTTATTAACTTCTAGTTTATATAATTCATTTCCACCAAATTTTGAGTTACAATTTTCCCCCAGTTTTTCCCTACCCACCACCCCAGAATAGCAGTCCCACTAGATATCCCCTCATCCAATCTGCTCTCTCCCATATTTTCTCACATACCCACTTCGACTTTGCCATTAGGGCAAGGTGAATCTCTGAGCCCCAATGCCTGGACATCTTATGAAACATTTAATTTTAAAACTTTGATTTTCAGATCCATTCCACTTCTCCCTTGCCACCCACTCCCTCTGAGAAGATAAGCAATTCAGTATGTGTTGTATATGTATAGTTATGCAAAATATTACTATAGTAGATATATTGTAAAAGACTGCTTATATTTCCCTCCCACCCATCTCACCTCCCACCTGGTCCATTCCCTATTTTGATCCTATCCCTCTTTAATAGTGGGTACTTCCAACCTGCCCTCCCCCCAGAATGCCCTGCCCTCCATCCTCCCCCCTCTCATCCCCCTTTCCCCTACTCAGAAGACTGAGTGAGGGTAAGATATTCCATTTAGTATGAATGTGATTCTCTCCTTGAGCCAACTTCAATGAGAATATGCTTTTGCCTTTTTGCCTTCCTGTTCTTCCCTGCCTCTGCAACTACTTCCCCTTGCCTCTTCTACATGAGATAGTTTACCCTACCCTGTCTCTCTCCATCTGCTCTTGGCACTTTCCTCTCTCACCTCTTGACTTCACCCCTTAAGAATCATCCCTTCCTTGGGGTGGCTAGGTGGCGCAGCGAGCAGAGCCCCAGCCCCTGAGCCAGAAGGACCCGAGCTCGGGTCCGGCCCCAGACACCCAAACAAAAACCCAGCTTCGTGACCCCGGGCAAGTCAACCAACCCCAATTGCCCTCCAAAAAAAAGAATCATCCCTTCCCATAAAATTCAACCCGTGCCCTCTATCCATGTATACCTGTGAACATATGCCATGTACCCTTCTTCAATTATTTTCATAATGAGAAAGGTTTCATCAAACAAACACAGTTATTGTTTTTCCATGTAGGAATGTAAATAGTCCAACTTTGGTAAGTTCCTTTTTATTTCTTTTCCTTGATTACCTTCTCAAGCATCTCTTGCTTCTTGTGTCTGAATGTCAAATTTTCTATTCAACTCTGTTTTTTTCCTCAAGAATGCTTGAAAGTCCTCTATTTCACTGAATTACCATATTTTCCTCCGAAACAAGATACTCGGTTTTGCTGGGTAGGTGACCCTTGGCTTCAATCCCAGCTCTTTTGCCCTCTGGAATATCATATTCCATGCTCTTCGATCCCTCAGTTTAGAAGCTGCCAGGTCCTGGGCTATTCTGATTGTGTTTCTACAATGTTGAAATTATTTCTTCCTGGCTGTTTGTAGTATTTTCTCCTTGATCTGGGAGTTCTGGAGCCTGGCTATAATATTCCTAGGAGTTTTCTTTTTGGGATCTTTTTCAGGAGGTGATCTGTGGATTCTTTCAACCTCTATTTCCCCCACTGGTTCTAAAACATCAGGGCAATTTTCCTTGAGAATTTCTTTAAGGATGAATTCTAGGTTCTTTCTTTGATCATGGCTTTCAGGTAGTCCAATAATTTTTAAATTATCTCTCCTGGATCTATTTTCCAGGTCAGTGGTTTTTCCCATAAGATATTTCACATTGCCTTCTATTCTTTCCTTTGTTTAGATCTGGTTAATAGTATCTTGATTTCTCATAAAGTCACTAGCTTCCATTTGCTCCAGTCTAACTCTAAAGGAATGAATCTCCTCAGTGAGCTTTTGAGATTCTTTTTTCCATCTGGCAATTTTGACTTTTTAAGGCATTCTTCTCCTCATTGCCTTTCTGAGCCTCTTTTGCCATTTGAGTTGGTCTATTTTTTAAGGTGCTATTTTCCTCAGTCAGGCTGTTGACTGTCATTTCATACCTTTCTTGCATCTTTCTCATTTCTCTTCCCAAAATTTTCCCCCACTTCTCTTATCTGCTTTTTAAGGTCCTTGATGGCCTGTAGCCAGCTTGTATTTTCATTTGGGGCTTTTGGTGCAGGAGTTCTGACCTCACAGTCCTCCTCCATGCTTTGAGCCTCTTTGCCCCTAAAATAGGAGTCCAATGTTGAACTTTTACGTTTATTTTGTTTCATTTGCCTAGGCATGTTGCCACTTAATTACTTGATTTTGGGGCTTGTTGCCACAGTAGGACTCTGCCACCAGACAGGGGAGCTTCTGCCCAAACATGGGGTCTTCACAACTTCTGCCAGTTGAGTGGCCTCTATAAAGCCTCCACCCACTCTGGCAAATTGGATACCCACCCCAAACTTCCCCCCCAGACCACAATCCAGATCCAGGCAGTTTAAAGCAAGAGCGATTAACCCCCAGACTGATTGCTGGATCTCCCTACAGTTCACAGACCAGGAGCTAGAGCCACTACTGAAGCTGCAAAATGGCTTCTGTGCTGCTGTTTCTTCAGCAGCTTTTCTCCCCCAGGGAGGAAGCCATGTGTTCCCCAAATACTGGTCCCAAAGTCCATAGGGCACTAACCTCTCACTTTGTCCTAGGGATATCTGTGCTGATAATTCATGAATTGCCACAATTGCTGGTGTTCTGGGGTCCCTCCAGCCAGCTGAAGGCCCGGCCACCCTGGGGCTAAAACCTGGGACCTGGGCTTGGCTCTGCATACTGCGCTTTTGGTTCCCAGTGCACTGTGCTGCCTGCTCTCAGCGTGCTGACCTGGCTGCTCCCTGCAGGGCTGCTGGGCTCTCCTCAGCAGGAGGTTAGCTTCTCTGTGCCGTTCTGTGGGTGCTATGGCTCCAGAAGTTGTTTGGAGCCCCCTTTCACATTTTTTGAAATTTGTGTGGGGCAGAGCACATTGGAAATGCTGTTTCTACTCCACCATCTTGGCTCCACCCCCCACAGAGGAGATTCTTAATAAAGGCTTAATTATTGATTAATTGTTAGAGGAAGGCTTTGGTTTTTGTTTTAATCCTTGAAGGGCCACTACCCAATATGGTTCCTTACACATAGAAACTACTGCTTAAAACTTGAATTGAATTCATTTAGTTTAATCAGTCAATATGTTCAAATCTGTCCTGGGGTTCAGAAAAAGGGCTAGCCAAAGCTCAAGTTCCCAAGAATAGATTCTAGAAAAAAGTTTGGGGCTGGAGAAAGGGGAGAGAGAATTCTCCTCCTTACCTGTATTCAAAACAATAGTTCTTACCGACCTGGGTATATTCTCCAACTCCACAGCTTCAAGAATATGATGTGTGTATGGGAGGTTAGCTGGTGAGGTTGTAGGGCAGTGTCTTTCTATGAATGGAACCCATGAGGAGAGAAAGAGAAGACAATTGCTTAGAAGTAGCAGTTCTCTTAGAGAACCACAGGAACTCTGTTACTTGGGTTTGTCCTAAGTATATCTTTGCTTGAAATGTATAGACTGGTGGTGATTAGAGGGTAAGTCTTTCCTCTGTCTATTCATTATGTATCATCCCTTCCTGATCAATGGTCCTGTGCCCTCTGTCTATGTCTACCTGTACACACACATATACACGCTCACATATGTATTCACACACACATATACCCACCTATATAGACATATATATGTATATAGACATTTATATGACCTTCAACTATCCTCATCCTGAGAAAAGTTTCAGAAGTTACAATTATCATTTTTCCATGTAGGAATGTAAATAGTTCAGCTTTGATAAGTTGCTTATGATATCTTTTCCCTGTTTACCTTCTCATGCTGCTTTTGTTTCTTGTATATAAATGTGACATTTTCTATTCACCTCAGGTTTTTTCATCAAGAATGTTTGAAAGTCCTCTATTTCATTGAATGACCATATTTTTCACTGAAACATTATAATCAGTTTTTCTTGGTAGGTGGTTCTTGGTTTTAATCCTATCTCTTTTGATCTCCAGAATATCATATTCTAAGCCCTTTGCTCCCTTAATGTAGAAGCTGCTGGATCCTGTTGTGTTTCCACAATATTCAAATGATTTCTTCTTGGCTACTTGTAATATTTTTTCCTTGATCTGGGAACTCCATAACCTGTGTATAATATACCTAAGAGTTTTCTTTTTGGGATCTTTTTCAAGAAGTGATTGGTGAATTCTATCAATTTCTATTTTTGGTTCTAAAATATCAGGGCAGTTTTCCTTGAGAATTTCTTGAAGCATGGTTTCTAGGTTCTTTTTTTGGATCATGGCTTTCACGTAGTACAATAATTTTTAAATTATCTCTCCTGCATCTATTTTGCAGGTCAGTGGTTTTTCCAATGAGTTATTTCACATTGCCTTCTATTTTTTTCACATGTTTGGATCTGTTTCATAGTATCTTGATTTCTCATGAAGTCATCTTCCATTTGCTCCAATCTAATTCTGAAGGAATGATTCTTTTCAGTGAGCTTTTGAAATATTTTTTTTTTCATCTGGTAAATTTGGCTTTTTAAGGCATTCTTCTCCTCATTAGTTTTTTGGGCCTCTTTTGCCACTTGAGTCAATCTATTTCTTAAGGTTTTATTTTCTTCAGTCAGGTTGTTGACTCTCTTTTCCTCATTTTCTTGCATCATTCTAATTTCTCTTCCCAATTTTCCCTCCACTTCTCTTACTTGATTTTCAAAATCCTTCTTGACCTCCTCCATAGCCTGGTACCAGTTCATATTTTTCTTGGAATCTTTTGGTGTAGGACTTTCTGACTTTGATGTCTTCCTGCCATTCCATGCTTTCATCCTTTTTGTCCCCAAAAAGGGAACATAAAGTTGGATTGCTATGCTTGTTTAGCTTCCTTTGCTTGCTTATGTTGCCACTTGATTACTTGACATTTGAGCTGTTTGTCACAGTAGAACTCTGCTTCCAGAAGCTTTGTCCCTAATTGGTGGGGTTTTTGCAGCTGCTGGAGGTATTAGTTAGGTGCCCTCCCTACAGCCCCCACACACTCTGGCTCACTGGTCACACACCTCAGGACCATCACCCAAGGTGGCGATCCATATCCAGGCAGCTTAAAGCAAGGGCAATTACCCTCTGGATGGTTGCTTGGCCCTAAGATCTACAGGTTGGAAGCTCTGAAGCAGCCACATGGAGGAAGCTGCATGACTGCCAGGCCTCCACTGCTTCTCCCTCTGGGGGCAGAGGCCTGACCCACTCCTCTGTCCTCCCCAGTTCCAACATGGTTCTACTCTGATCTTTTACTTTGTCTTTGGCATTTATGGGTTGATATTTCTGGAAACTGCCACAGCTGCTGGTCATCCACTCTTTAGAGGTCTGTTCCATCCACTGCTGTTCAGGGCTCCCCTGGGGCTAAAACAACAAGCTCATGGGGAGCTGGGCTCAGCTCTCAGTGTGCTGTGATGGACCCTTCCTGTCTGCCTGCCAGGCTATGTTCAGTGGGATATTTGTTTCTCTCTGTAACTTTATGGGTTCTGTAGCTCTAAAGTTTATTTAGAATCATATCTCATAGGTATTTTAGGTGATTTTGGGGGAGCTCATGGAGTTTTCTTGCTCCTATGCCATCATAATAGCTCTATCCCCTGAAGCAAACATTTTTAAAAGGGATAGGCTCAAAGGAGAAAATAGAATAAGTGGGGGATGGGGTAGAATGGAGGGAAGTATAGTTAGTCTTTCAATATATAACTATTATGGAAATGATTTGTGTAACTACACAGGTACAATCTATATTGAATTGCTTATTTTCCCAGTGAGGGTGGGTGAGGAGAGAGGAAGAGAAAATATCTGCAACTCAAAGTTTTAAAAATAAATGTTTAAAAATATTTGTTTTTTTACATGCAAGTGGGAAATAAATCATACAGGCACTGGGGTATAGAAATGCATCATTAGGGGGGTGATGGAGGAGGATATAAGATAGAACAGATTGGGGTGAGGGGTATTCAATAGGCTTGGTATTTTGGGGCAAAGGATAGGGGAAAGATGGGGAGAAAAATTGTAACTCAAAATCTTGTGGAAATGAATGTTGAAAACTAAAAATAAATTAAAAATAGATAAATAAATAAATGTAAAAAAAGGAAACTAGGTGAAATGTAAAAAAAGAAAAAGAAAAAGAAAAAATATTTTAAACAAGGAATTAAAGCCATTGGGAAGTGAAAAATCAAAACTCCTTCAAAGAACATCAGAGTGGGAGCCAAAAGTTTAATTTCCCTGCTTTGGCTACCATTCAATAGCTCTATTTGTAAAAGAACAAATGAGGGGTAAAAGTTGACAAGCATTCAAGGAAACATGTTTGTTTCTAGTTAATTGGAAAAATGTTCAAGAATAGCTTCTGCTAGTCAAAATATTGCCCACAAAACGCAGCCAAAGCTGAGCTGGGTGTGAATCTGTTTTATGCTCCTATAGTCTTCTTCCCTCTGCTCACTTTCCCAAGGCCATTGGTTTCATTTTTCCCCAATAAATACATAGTGAGCAATGCCCACCAAGACTGCTGTTTGAAAAAGTCATCGTTTGGTCCTCCTAATGCTTCTAGCTTTGGCCAAGGTCAGTGATTAGAAATTAGGGCTCAGAATTCTCAAAAGCTGATGTGACATACCTTTTTTGTTTTGCATAAAACAAGAGTTTTATAAAAACAAAGTTTGATATTACTTTTTTTTGGTTGACTGAGAGAGTCCTCTATATAAGTAAGAATGGGTTTTTTTTTTGTCTTTTTTTTCAAATCTGGAGATGAACAAGAAATGTGATCATCATTATCATTAATCAAGACATGGCAATTGAACTGAGGTAGCACAAAGGTAGCTATTTCAGCCAATAGCTCTATTCAAGAGCATGAACCTTTTGTCTTAAAATGTATATAAAAATAAATCTCAGGTTTCTGGGTCTTTCTAAACTGTTCTTTATGTTGTACTTCTTTGTATTAGAAAGAAAGTAGGACAAGAGACAGAGAGCCAGGTGACACTTCATCGGGGCATAGAAACAGAAATCTAGGGTGTTTGGCCAGATGATTTGCTTTCCCTTTATGTATGTCTTTGTGTTTCTTTGTGCTTTGTGTGTCCCGAGGAAAAAATATGGTATAGTAATCATGCTATAAGTTACCCAAGGTCTTAGGAACAAAGCACAGTAAAGGACCATCACAAAGTCAATGAGAGCTATGTCTGAAAAAATATCCTCTGAGACTTTATTTTTGTGTGTATGTGTTTGTGTGTGTATGTGTGATCAGTCATTCTTAGCATCTACGTGGTTTCACTTTAGTATACTCCAAGATTTATAAACCAGTGACCGGTAATCTCCTTGCCCAAATTAGCAAAATTAAATCTGAACTAAATTTTTCACATTTTGCTTTTCTTCTTATTTGAGAAACAGTAACTAAAACTGTTGAAGGAAAAGATACCATTTGTATTGTATTCCAACTTGGGGGAGAGAGGAAGACTCTGGCTACGCATAGGAGGGAGTCTTCTGCCAGAATTGGCCTCAAAGCAATAGTACCGGTTATACTCATACCATTATATAGCCATCACAATGATTTTCTCTGAGTATAAGTCTGATTCTGTCACTCCTCTACTATGCAAACTTTGGTGGTTCCCTATTACCTCTAGGATAAAATATAAACTTTTGTGTTTGTCTTTTAAAATCCTCTACACCCTGTCCCCAGTCTAGCTTTCCAAATTCATTATATATTACTCCCCTCCCTACATTCTATTCCCCAGGTAAATTGGCCTTCAATCTGTTCTTCACACCAAGCAGTCCATCTTCCATCTCTGCATCTTTTCACTTGTTCCTCCTTGTGCTTGAAATGACCTCCTCCCTCACCTCTGCCTCTTAGGATGGATCTCTTATTTTATTTTTATGACCCAGCTGATGTATCACCTTTCATCAACTGCTGGTGCCCTGATTCTGTAAACCAACTTGTTTTTATTTTGATGTAATTTTAATTTTGCATTTGTTGTGGCTGTATAGGTTGTCTCAAGAGTAGGGAGCACTTCCTTTTCTTTTATTCTCAGTGCCTAGAGCAGATTCTAGAATACAATAGATGTCTTTACAATTGTTGATTCATTGATATACTTATTTCATTAACTCCCTACTTTCGCCCCTATGTCAGTGCTTTATTGAACTCTCATTTAAAAACTTATAAGGGTATGACTTTACAGTAATGCTGTGGAATGGTGAGATAGCATGGTAGAGTGGAAAGATGCTGGGGACTGTGATTTAAGAAACAAGTTCTATCCCAAAATCCTAAGTAAGGTAAATGTGTGATTATAAAAAAATGTCAGGAGGAGTAGGGAGAGTAGGAGGAGGAGAAGGAGGAGGAGGAGGAGAAGGAGGAGAAGAAGAAGAAGAAGAAGAAGAAGAAGAAGAAGAAGAAGAAGAAGAAGAAGAAGAAGAAGAAGGAGGAGGAGGAGGAGGAGGAGGAGGAGGAGGAGGAGGAGGAGGAGGAGGAGGAGAAGGTGTAGGGGAAAGGGAAAGGGAGAAGAAGGGGGAGAGGGAGGGAGAGGAGGAGAAGGAGCAGAATGAGAAGAAGGACCGGGAGAAGGAACAGAGGGAGTGAGAGAGAGAGAAAGAAAGGAAAGAAGGAAGGGATGAGGAGGAGGAGGAGAAACCATAGGATTGTGTGTCAACAAACTATATGTTAAACAAAGATCAATAGGAAGAACATGTTCAAAGTAATTCACACTTTTGCAATACTTGTTTTAGCCTAAATTTTTGAAACAATAGAATTGTACAGCAATGGATTTAGAAAGTATACAAATGGGGTGTGGCTAGGTGGCGCAGTCAGTAGAGCATCGGCCCTGGAATCAGAAGGAGCTGAGTTCGGATCCAGATTCAGACACTTAACGCACACACAGACAAAAACCTAGCCCTGTGACCTTGAGCCAGTTACTTAACCTCAATTGCCCTCCAAAAGCCAAAAAAAAAAAAAAAAGAAAGAAAGAAAGAAAGAAAGCATACAAATGAAAATGAAAGTGATTTTAAAGAAATATGGGGGCGGCTAGGTGGCGCAGTGAATAGAGCGCCGGCCCTGGAATCAGAAGGACCTGAGTTCGGAGCCGGCCTCCGACACCTAATCCGCACAAACAAAAACCTACCTGTGTAACCTTGGGCAAGTTACTTAACCCCAATTGCCCTAAAGGGGCGGCTAGGTGGCGCAGTGAGTAAGAGCGCCGGCCTCGGAGTTTGGATGACCCGAGATCAGATCCGGCCTCAGAAAATGAGCACCCACGCATAAATCAAATGACTAGCCGTGTAACCTTGAGCAAGTTACTTAACCCCAATTGCTTAATAAAAAAAAAAGAAAGAAATATAGCAGGGCGGCTAGGTGGCGCAGTGAGTAGAGCGTTGGCCCTGGAGTCAGAAGGACCTAAGTTCAGATCCAACCTCAGACACTTAATGCACACACAAACAAAAACCTAGCTGTGTGACCTTGGGCAAGTTACTTAATCCCAATTGCCCTCAAAAAAACAAAAACAAAAACAAAAACAAGAAATATAGGGCCCTTCACCCTGGGATAACTATTGAAAGATTAGCCTTCCTTTTAAATATGATGAAATGAATTGATCAATGGATGAGTTACTTTTGGAAAAGCAGATATCATTTCACCAAACAATAGTGAAGGATAACAATAGGCTGACACCACAAAACACAGATTAAGCCAAGTGAGATGTGAATATATATACATCTCACTGGTTTTGTCAAGTGTAACTGATATCGATTTTTCACTGGATGGAACCTCTAAAATTTCCATAATCTAAGGAAAAGCCTTCCATGGGCAGTATCTACATGGATGCAACCAGTCATATGTTGATAAAAATGCACTGAACTGAGTTATTACTCAAACTTGAAACATGTTGATTTGGTTATATAAATTGAAGAGTTAATGACAGAGATAAGAGACCAGGTCATTGATATAAAAAATTTCAGGAAGGTTATTCTTTTTTTTTTTTTTTAAGCAATTGGGGTTAAGTAACTTGCTCAAGGTTACATGGCTAGTCATTATTTATGCGTGGGTGCTCATTTTCTGAGGTCGGATCTGATCTCGGGTCATCCCAACTCCGAGGCCAGCGCTCTTACTCACTGTGCCACCTAGCCGCCCCTTTAGGGCAATTGGGGTTAAGTAACTTGCCCAAGGTTACACGGCTAGGTTTTTTTTTTTTGTTTGTTTGTTTGTTTGTGTGGATTAAGTGTCAGAGGCTGGCTCCGAACTCAGGTCCTTCTGACTCCAGGGCCGGTGCTCTATTCACTGTGCCACCTAGCTGACCCAGGAAGGTTATTCTTAAGGAGATGAGAAATTGATCAATGTAGATATAAGAAGAAATTAAAGAAACTTGACAAAAAGCACTCTATAATAATATGATCAAGTGACCAGAACTATACAGCAGAGACTTGCTTTTCACATTTTTTTTCCTTTTTTTTTTTGTGGAGGGGCAACTAAGGTTAAGTAACTTGGCTAGTAAGTGTTAAATGTCTGAAGTCAAATTTGAACTCAGGTCCACCAGACTCCAGAGCTGGTACTCTATTCACTGTGCCACCTAGCTGCCGTAATTTGCTTTTCATTATTAACTAAAAAGGGACAAATGCCCTTATTAGAAATGTAAATTGCTCAAATATTCTTGAGAATTCAGCAAATAATGATGATTTCTAGGTTCTTTCTTTGATCATGGCTTTCAGGGAGTCCAATAATTTTTAAATTATCTCTCCTGGATCTATTTTCCAGGTCAGTTGTTTTTTCCCATGAGATATTTCACATTGACTTCTATTGTTAATTTGTTTGGATCTGTTTAACAGCATCTTGATTTCTCATAAAGTCACTAGCTTCCATTTGCTCCAGTCTAATTCTGAAGGAATGATTCTCCTCAGTGAGCTTTTGAGATTCTTTTTACATCTGGCAAAGTCGACTTTTTAAGGCATTCTTCTCCTCATTGTGTTTTTGAGCCTCTTTTGCCACTTGAGTTAGTCCATTTTAAGGTGTTATTTTCCTCAGTCAGGCTGTTGTTTACTTTCATTTCACATTTTTTTAACATCTTTCTCAGGTCTCTTCTGAATTTTTCCTCCACTTCTCTTATTTGGTTTATAAAATCTTTCTTATGGTCCTCTATGGCCTGTAACCTGCTTGTATTTTCATTTGGGGCTTTTGGTACAGGAGTTCTGACCTCCCAGTCCTCCTCCTGTTCCATGCTTCAATCCTCTTTGCTCCCAAAATAGGAATCTAATGGTGAATTTTTCTGTTTATTTTGTTTCCTTTGCCTAGGTATGTTGCCACTGAATTACTTGACTTTTGGTCTTGTTGCCACAGTAGGACTCTTCCACCAGACAGGGGAGCTTCCTACCCAAATATTGGGGTCTTTTCAACTGCCAGAGGTATTAGTTGGGTGCCCTCCCTGAAGCCCCCACACACTCTGGCAAGCTGGACACACACCCCAAGACCTCCACCCCATAACACAATCCAGATCCAGAGAGGTTAAAACAAGAGTGATTACCCCGCCAAACTGATCGCTGGATCCCCCTACAGTTCGTAGGCCAGGAGCTGAAGCTGCAACTGAAGCTGCAAAATGGCGTCTCTGTCGCATCTCCTCAGCTACATCTCGCCCCCAGGGGACGAAGCTGATGGGCTCCCAAATACTGGTCCCAAAGTCCACTAAACTCTCACTTTGTCCTAGGCATCTATGTGTTGGTAATTCTGGAAAAGCCCCAGCTGCTGATGTTCTGGGTTCCCTCCAGCTGGCTGCTGGTCTGTCCTCCCTAAGGCTAAAACCTCCAACTCATGTGGTCCTGGCCCTATCTCCCAGAGTGTTGTGCTGGCTGCTCCCTCCCGGGCTGCCCAGCTTTCCTCAGAAGGAGGTTAGCTTCTCTGTCTTGCTCTGTGGCTTCTGGAGCTCCAGAGGTTGTTCAGAGTCCCCTTTTATATGATTTTGAAATGCTTTGGGCTGGAGAGCCATGGAAGTGCTGTTTCTACTCCACCATCTTGGCTCCGCCCTGAGAACAACTTTTTTCTTTAACAGATGTCCTCATACCAAACATATATAACCTCTAAATTATATAGAATGAAAAACTCACAAAATATAGAGGCTCAAAGCCATGTAGGGAAAGAAATTACATATCATTTAAATTTTCTGAATTGTCAAAAAAGTTGTCCTGAGGATACTTTCAATGAGTCAACAGAAGATGAGCCCGAATCCCAACAATCTTTTTCAATTACAAATATAAATGATTTTATCCTCTACAATGATCTGTTGAATTTTCCACAAAAGAACAATAGCTTAGAAAATTGCACTAGGTTTTTGTATCTAAATTCTTACATATATAAAAGAGAGGAGATAGAAATAACAATCTTGATAAGAAAGATCATAATGGTGAGAATTTTAATTACCTTATGATTACAAACACCCAATCATCCAAAGTAGAAGCCAGTTTTCCATTAAAATGGCTTCTAGATGTGACTTTTTGTAAGGTTACAACTCTGAAAGAGAAATGAGCCTTGAACTTCCTGGCTGCAAAAACATTTGACTGGGCATCCCTTCCTCTTGACAACTGAACTTGTAGCCCGTACCCAGAAACCCAGCCAAAGGGATTCCTCTAAAAATCCCCTTAGAGTCGAGCTATTTCCTACTCTGTCACTCTTTGTCAAATAGCCACAGTTGGTAATGATAGCATGTCAGATACATTTCAATCTCCAGTCACAAGTCAGCACTTTATACAACTGACAAAATACTAATTGAAAAAGAAGAGCTTCATTTAGGGGTTCATCACACTGACATTCACAGAGAAATCATGGGATAAAATACTTACCTCCCTATCATTTTCTCTTTAAAATAGCCTTAGCAGATGAATCTGAAATTGTTTTTTCTGAACATCTGGACTTTTATAAAAGATGTTTTGTCTTTTGGTGGGGAGGACCTTAGGGGATTAGGGAAGAGATAAGTAAATGCAGGATGGGACCATGGTGGAACATTTCTTACCATACCTTGTGCAAACCCTGTTGCTCTCTGACAATGGAAATTTGATGAACTCAAGAAATCAAGAGAAATCCATCAATAGATACTTAACTAGCAAATGTTATTGCTGTTCTATTATTTCAGTGCTATCCAACTCTTCATGACCATTTTTGAGCTGCTGTTGTTGTTGGGTTTGGGGGGGGGGATTTTGGCAGAGATACTGGAGTAGTTTGCCATTTCCTTATTTTTTTCTTTTTTGCTTTTTGGAGGGCGATTGGGGTTAAGTGACTTGCCCAAAGTCTCACAACTAGTAATTGAGTCAAGTGTCTGAGGTCAGATTTGCCTCCTGACTCCAGGGCTGTTGCTCTATTCACTGTGCCATCTAACCATCCCTGCCATTTCCTTCTCCATCTAATTTTACGGATGAGAAAACTGAGACAAATAGTCACTTAAATTGCACAGGGTCATATACCTAGTAAGTGTCTGAGTTATTTGAACTCAAGTCTTCCTGTCTCCAGTCCTGACACTCTATCCACTTTGCCAACTAGTTGTCCCAAACATTTTTTCAGCACCTGTTATTTACTAGCTATTACATCAGATATTGGGACTAAAGAGACAAAAATGAAACACTTCCTGCTCTCAAAAATCTTACTCTACATTTTTATCAGTTAACACAACACTCATTCAATTCAGTACAAGTCAAGTTACCATCTTTATGATGTCATTGTTCCTTTTTGACAATGACAAAAAGGGCTCTGCTAGGCATCTCTCCACAGAAAAAGGGAGGACTTCCAGAACAGGTGTTGTGAGTTAAACCTTGTTACACATATTTCTTAAACATGTGTCTCAGAGGGGTGGAGCCAAGATGGCAGAGTAGAAACAGCTCATCCAAGCCACTCTGCCCCCAGATTCCCCCCAAACTATGTAAAATAGGACTCTGAGCAACTTCTGGAGCCCCAGCACCCACAAAACGACACAGAGAAGCTAACCTCCCACTGAGGACAGCCCAGCAGCCCTGCAGGAAGGACCAGCGCAACGGTCTGGGAGCTGGCAGCATGCAACGCACAGAGCGCAGGAAGCAGAGCCGAGCAGAGCCCAGGTCCATGTGAGCCGAGGTTTTAGCCCCAAGGCGGCAGGGCCAGCAGCCGGCTGGAGGAACCCCAGAACACCAGCAGCCATGGCGACTCCAGAATTATCAACATAGACATGCCTAGGACAAAGTAAGAGGTTAGTGTCCTATGGCCTTTGGGACCTGTATTTGGGGCAATGCGTCGGCTCGCTCCCCTGGGGGCTAGAAGCCCCTGAGGAGACACGCCATTTTGTAGTTTTCAGAGGCAGCTCCAGCTCCTGGCCTGCAATTAATTGTAGGGAGATCCAGCGATCAGTCTTGGGGGGTAATCGTTCTTGCTTTAACCTCCCTGGATCTGGATTGTGATCTAGGGTGGAAGTCGTGGGTGGGTTTACAGCTTGCCAGAAACGGAAGTTGCCCCCCACACATTCGGGACGAAAATTCCTCTATCTGGCCTTAAAGCCATAGTGTGGCAACAAGCCCAAAAGTCAAGCAATTAAGTGGCAACATGCCAAGGCAAAGGAAACAGAAAAATGCAACCCTAGACTCCTATTTTGGGGGCATGGAGCGGGAAAAGGACTGTGAGGTCAGAAATCCTGCTCCAAAAGAGAAGGTATGGGAGAGAGCAGATTGGAGGAAGCGATATCTTGTGGGACTGCTATTCTGGGAGGTTGGGTAGGGGAATAATGGGAGGAAAATGATTGTAACTCAAAATCTGGCGGAAATGAATGATGTAAAACAGAAGTTAGTAAAGCATTTGTTTAAAAAATAAATAAATAAATAAATGAACAAATTTCCCCAGGAAAAAAAAAAACAAAGAAACAAACAAAAAATATGTGTCTCACTACAGTTACAATTGTCTTAGTTTAAGCTTACTACTCCCATTTAGGCCCTACTTTTCAGAAGAAGTGAACTAGGCTCCTAGGAGAATGTTTTGCATTAACTATCTTTACCATTATATCTCAGAATAGTAGTCAGTGCCCTCTGGGGACCCAACGTGAAAATTTGAGCACAATTTGGGGAATGTTGCTATTCTTCTTCTCTTTCTCCTTCCCCTCTTCTTCCTCTTTCACCTACTCCTCCTTTAATAAAAGGAGACACACTTTACTTTTTGTCCTTTCTAATTTACCTTTTTGATTTGTTGAAATACAACTGAAAAGACAGTCTACTAAAAGTCCACTGTGACTTTTAAAATTTTTTTAATTTATAGAATAAAACAAGCATTTCCATAACACAGTAAAATAAAAAAATGATTGTATGTGAAACTACAAATCTACTATGCACAACTTGCTAATCAATTTACATATACAAAAATATTATCAAGTACATTTCTTTTCCCTTTTTTCTTTACTCCTCTACCTTCCCACACATAGAAATGGCCATATATATATGTATGTGTGTGTATATGTATGTATGTATGTATATACAAAATATATACATATATGCATGTAAAATTATTCTATTCATAATTAAATTATCAATTCTTTCTCTGGATGAAGATTGTTTCTTCATAAATCCTTTAGACTTAATTTGGGTACTTATAATAGTTAAAATAACTTATTCATTCAAAGTTGTTCTTAAAATAATATTGCTTTTACCATATACAATATTCTTTTGGTTCTGCTCATTTTGCTCTTCATTATTTCATGCAAGTCTTACCATGTATTATTTTTTCTTTCTGATATCATTGAGCTTTTCATTTATTTTTGGGGGGGGGCATGGCTTTTCATTTCTTATAGCACAGTAGTATTTCATCACAATTATTTACCACAACTTGTTCAGCCATTCCCCAATTGATGAACATCCCCACAACTTCCAGGTCTTTAACACCACAAAGAGAGTTGCTATAAACATTTTTAGAACATAGAGGTTCTTTTACTTTCCCCCTAATTATCTTTATAAATAGACCAAGTAGTGGTATTGCTGAGTGAAAGGGTATAGGTAGTTTAATAAGTCTTTGTGCATAATTCCAGATCTCTCTCCGAAATGGTTGGATCATTTCACAATTCCACCAACAATAAATTAGTGTCCTAATTTTTCCATATCCTCTCCAACATTTTTTCACTTTTCCAATCTGGTAGGTGTAAAATGATAACTCAAGGTAGTTTTAATTTGTCTAATCAATAATGATTTAGAACATTTTAATATGAATTAAAGTTATTTTGATTTCTTCATCAGAAAACCTTTTCCTATCCTATGACTAATTATCAAATGGGGAATGACTCATATTCTTATAAATTTGAAAATGTTCTTTATATATTTTAGATATGAAACAAGTCTCTGTGGCTCTTTGTGTAGGTTCTAATGACTTTGAATGGGTGTAAATCTCAATTGTTTTCTGTTCTAGCCAAAAACTGTAAAGGTCTTTCCCTCACAAATTGATATCTTTGTAATAATAAATTAAGCCATCTTTTGTCTCAACATTTAAAGCCCTTTGTAATTGAATGGGTGTGGCCTCAGAAAAACTGAGTCCTGAAAAAGACCTTAATTTAGAAAGGCCAAAGTTACCTACTGCATTCTGAGCTACAGTCAGTCATATTGATCTTTGTCTTGTGCTCTGGATTTTGATGGCTGTGGAGGAGAGAGTGAGGCTGAAAAGTTCACACAGCTCTGCCCAACTCATTTCCAATTCACCCAAAGGTCAAGAATGAAGGACAAACAAGGACAAACAATAACAATTATATTTAATTTAAACAGACATAGAGGAAATAACATGAACTCATATATATTTAATTAGCAAGAAGAAATCACAAGTATTCATTAATAATTTATTGAATACCTAGCCTGGTTCCAGACACCATGTAGGATACTGCATGAAATATAGGCCCAGTTTGCAAAATTGCAATACATTTGGGAAGAAATTACTTTCATGTACTCAATGGGAGTATATGAGTATATATATATGTGTGTGTGTGTGTGTGTGTGTGTGTGTGTGTGTGTGTGTGTGTGTGTGTGTGTATATATATATATATATATATATATATATATATAGGGGGTGTATGTATGTATATATTCAACTTGGAGTCAAATGACTCAAATTAGAAAATCAACATTACCTATTACTACCTGTGTAACAATGGCAATTTGCCTTTATGGATACCTCAACTTCCCCTGGGCCTTGGAGTCTCCATTTGTAAAATGAGATTGTCTTTGAAAATCTACAAACTCCTTTCCTGCTCTAAATTGTGATGTGCTGTTGTAATGGGAATGGGAATTTGAAGACTATCCATGCCCCTTAATAGACCTGGCAGGGGGTGAGTTTGTAGACCTTCCCTGCTTTGAAAGTAGCCTCTGCCCCCTAATAGGCTAAATGTAATCACATGGAGACTGTGATGGAGGGAATTTGCTGAAAGGTGCAGCAGAGACCACAGGAAGCTTCCTTTACGTGAAAATAAATTTTGCCCCCTAATAGGCTAAATGTAGTCCCATGGAAACTGTGGTGGGAGGAGATTTCCTGAAGGGAAGCAGAGCCAACAGGAAAATGGTTCAGAGCTAGCCAGACAGTGGCAGAGAGAGAGCATGCTCATTAAGGAGATAGAGAGGTTTGCGAGTAAATATTGATCTTGTATTAGACTGTGGGAAGGCTGAAGAATGTCGTGACTCTCAGTGTTATTATGGCTTCGGAATATCTTTGGTACTATAACAAAGCAGCTTACTGGTTTGGGGATTCAGTTTTCTGGAGTATAAATAAATCTTTCAGTCCTATTCTCTTTGTGGAGAATCTGGTATATTTTGTGTTCAAATGTCATGTGATACTTGTAGTCATCATCTTTATCATGATCGTAGGCACTGTAAATATTGCATTAGCACAGCAGCTTTTCTTTCTTTCTTTCTTTTTACTTTACCCGGTGCTTTATTAACTTCTAGATTACATCATTCATTTCCACAAGAGTTACAAAAATTTTGAGTTACAAAATTTCTCCCAGTTTTTCCCCTACCCACCACCCCAAAATAGCAATACCATTGTATATCCCCTCCTCCAAATTAGTCTTTCCCATATCTTCCCCCATCCCCCTCTGATTTTACAATAGGGTACTGTGGATCTCTATGGCCCAGGGCATGTATATCTTATTTCCCAGTTACATGAAAAATAATATTAATAATAGTACACACACACACACACACACACACACATATTTAAACATTTGATTTTAAAATTTTGAATTCCAGATTCATTCCCTTCCTCCCTTGTCAACCAACCCTTACTGGGAAGATAAGCAATTCAATATAGGTTATACATGTATAGCTATGCAAAGCATTTCCAGAGTGGATACATTGTAAAAGACTGGCTATATTTTCCTTCATCCTATCCAACCTCCCACTTGTTCTATTCTCTCCTTTGAACCTGTCCTTTTTCAAAAGTGGGTGCTCCCAACTTCTCTCCCTCCCAGTTTGCCTTCCCTTACATCACCCCCCTCATCCTCTTTGCCCCTACTAACCTGTAGGGTGAGATACCCTATTTAGTGTGTATAATTTTCCCTCCTGAAGCCAAATTCAATGAAAACAAGTTTGACCCCCCCATTCCCTTTACTATTCTTTCCCTCCATTGTAACCATTTTCCATTTCCTCTTCTATATGAGATAGTTTGCCCCATTCTGTCTCTTCCCATTTCCTCTCATTATATTTCCCTCTTACCTATTAATTTCACCTCTTAAGTATCATCTGTCCTATTAAATTGGTCCTCTGCCCTCTATCTATGTATACCTGTACACATATATGCACACACTCACATATGTATTCATAAACCCATATATCCTCCTATATAGAAATATATGTGTATGTACATATATATGTAGACATACATACATACACACAAATGAATATCTATATATCTATATCTATACATTTCTATTCCCTTCAACTATATTCATACTGAGAAAAGTTACATAAGTTACAATTATCATATTTCCATGTAGGAATGTAAATAGTTCAACTTTGATAAGTTCCCTATGATTTATTTTCCCTATTTTACTTCTCATGCTTCTTTCACTTCTTGTATCTGAATGTCAAATTTTCTATTCAACTATGTTTTTTTTCATCAAGAACGCTTGAAAGTCCTCTATTCTATTGAATAACCATATTTTTTCCCTGAAACATGATGCTCAGTTTTTCTGGGTAGGTGGTTCTTAGTTTTAATCCCAGCTACTTTGACCTCCAGAATATCATATTCCAAGCCCTTTTATCCCTCAGTATAGAACCTGCCAGATCCTGTGCTATCCTGACTGTTTCCAGAGTACTCAAAACGTTTCTTCCTGGATGCTTGTAATATTTTCTCCTTGATCTTGGAATTGCAGAATCTGGCTATAGTATTCCTAGGAGTTTTGTTTTGAGATATTTTTCAGGAAGTTATCAGTGGATTTTTTCAAACTCTATTTTACCCTCTGGTTATAAAATATCAGGGCAATTTTCCTTGGGAATTTCTTGGGGGGGGAGCAGAGTGAAGAGGGCGGAGTAGAAAAAGCACTTCTGTGGTGCTCCAGCCTGCATGTCCAATTTATGTAAAAGGGGACTCTGAACAAACTCTGGAGCTACAGAACCCACAAATGACACAGGGGAGCTAACCTCCTGCTGAGGACAGCCTGGCATCCCAGGAGGGGGCATCCAGAGCAGCCTGCTGGTTGCCAAGGCCAGGCTGTGTGATTCTTGTCCTGGAGGATTTAGCTCCAGGGTACCAAAACCAGAAGCCAGCTAGAAGGACTCCAGAACACCAGCAAATGTGGCTTATCCAGAATTCTCAACAAACAGATGCCAAGTACAAAGTGAGAGCACAACAGCTTTTGCTCCCAGGGCGAGAAGCCACTGAGTAACCCTAGAAGAGAAGGAGCCATGTTGCAACTTCAGCTCCTGGCCTGTGGATTGTAGAAGGATCAGGCAAGCAGTCTGGGGGGTAATCACTGTTGCTTTAACCTTCCTGGATCTGCATTGTGGTCTGGGATAGAGGTTTTGGGGTGTGTGAAAAGCTTGCCAGAGTGTGTGGAGGCTTCAGAGAGGGCACACAACTAATACCTCCTGCAGCTGAGAAAACCCCAGCATTTGGGACAGAAGCTCCCTTGGCTCTTGGTAGAATCCTACTGTCGCAACAAGCTCAAAAGTCAAGTAATTGAGTGGCAACATGCCTAGGCAAAGGAAATAAAATAAACAGAAAAATTCAACATTAGACTCCTATTTTGGAGGCAAAGAGGATCAAAGCATGGAACAGGAGGAGGACTGGGAGGTCAGAACTCCTGCACCTAAAGCCCCAAATGAAAATACAAGATGGTTACAGATAGAAGATAAGAGAAGTGGAGGAAAACCATGATGAAAGAAAGAACCTAGAAATCATCCTTCAAGAAATTCTCAAGGAAAATTAATCTGATGTTTTAGACCCAGAGGGAGAAATAGAGGTTGAAAGAATCCATCGATCACCTCCTGAAAATATCCCAAAAAGAAAACTCCTAGGAATATTATAGCCAGGTTCCAGAATTCCCGATCAAGGAGAAAATACTACAAGCAGCCAGGAAGAAACAATTTCAGTATTGTGGAAACACAATCAGAATAGCACAAGAACTGGCAGCTACTACATTGAGGGATGGAAGGGCATGGAATATGACATTCCAGAAGTCAAAATAGCTGGGATTAAAACCAAGAATCACCTACCCAGCAAAACTGAGTATTTTGTTTCAGGGGAAAATATGGTCATTCAGTGGAATAGAGGCATTTCAAGCATTCTTGAGGAAAAAACCAGAGTTGAATAGAAAATTCGACATCCAGACACAAGAAGCAAGAGATGCCTGAGAAAGTAAACAGGGAAAAGAAATCATAAGGAACTTATAAAGTTGAACTGTTTACATTCCTACATGGAAAAACAATTACTATAACTGATGAAACTTTTCTCAGTATGAAAATAGTTGAAGAAGGGTATATGTGTATATGAATATATATGTGAATGTGTGTACATATGTTTACAGGTATACATAGATAGATGTCACAGGTCAAGTTTAATAGGAAAGGATGATACTTAAACGCTGAAATTAAGAGGTGAGAGAGGAATATAACGCTAGGATATGGGGAGAGACAGAAGTGGGTAAACTATCTAATATAGAAGAAGCAAGGGAAAATGCTTACAAGGGAGGGTAAGAACAGGAAGGCAAAAAAAAAAACCTTTCTCTTTTTGAATTGGCATCATAGAGAGAATGACATACATACTAAATAGGATATCTCAACCTACAGGATAGTAGGGGGGAGGTGATGAGAGGAGGGATGATGCATGGGAGAGCAGGCTGGGGTGGAGGGAAGTTGGAAGCAGCCACTTTTGAAAAGAGACAGGATCAAAGTAGGGAATAGACCAAGTGGGAGGTGGGATTAGAGTAGGGAAATGTAGTCAGTATTTTTCAATACATCTATTATGGTAGTGTTTTGCATAGCAACACATATGCAACATGTAATGAATTGCTTATCTTCCCAGAAAGAGTGGGGAACCATGGAGGAAGGGAATGAATCTGGAATTTGGAGTTTTAAAATCAAATGTTTAAAAATATATAAATACTATTATTAAAAAAGAATTTCTTGAAGGATGATTTCTAGGTTCTTCTTTTGATCATGTCTTTCAGGTAGTCCAATAATTTTTAAATTATCTCTCCTAGATCTATTTTCCAAGTCAATGTTTTCCCAACAAGGTGTTTCACACTGCCGTCTATTTTTTTTTATTTGTTTGCATCTGTTCAGTAGTATCTTGATTTCTCATAAAATCACTAGCTTCCATTTAGTCCAGTCTAATAATGAAGGAATTATTCTCTTCAGTGAACTTTTGTGATTCCTTTTCCATCTTGAAAATTTGGCTTTTTAAGACATTCTTCTCCTCATTGCCTTTTTGAGCCCCTTTTGCCATTTGAGTTAGTCTATTTTAAGGTGTTATTTTCTTCAGTCAGGTTGTTATAGAAACAGAGGGCAAAATAGAAATTAAAAGAATCCACCTCATTTCATAATTTTCTTGCATCATTTCCCTTTCTCCTCCCAATTTTTTCTCCACTTTTCTCATCTGGTTTTCAAAATCCTTCTTAAAGTCTTCTGTGGCCTGTAACCAGCTCATATTTTTCTTGGAAGCTTTTGTTGCAGGAGTTCTGACTTTGTTGTCTTCCTCCTCTTCCATGCTTTGATCCTTTTTGTCCCCAAAATAGGAGTGTAATGTTGGATTGCTGTACTTGATTTGCTTCCTTTGCCTGCTCATGTTGCCACTCAATTACTTGACTTTTGAGCTTTCTGCCACAGTATAATTCTGCTACCAGAAAAGGGAGCTTTGTCCCAATTACTGGGTTTTTTGCAGCTATTGGAGCTGTTAGTTTGGTGCCCTCTCTGAGCCTCCACATGCTCTGGCAAGCTGGTCCACCATAGACCACAATCCAGATCCAGGCAGGTTAAAGCAAGAGCAATTACCCCTCAGAATGGTCACTTGGTCCTCCTACAATCTGCAAGCCAGGAGCTGAAGCTGCCAGATGGTGGCAACTGCATGGCCACAGCACCTCAGTGGCTTTTCCCTCCAGGGGATAAAGGCCAGACCATACTTTCAAACTACCAGAACCCAAAGTCCACACTGCATTGATCTCTCACTTTGTCCTTAGCATCTGTGTGTTGATAGGTCTGGAAACCACCACAGCTGTTGATTATCTAAAGTCCCTCCAGCCATCAGCCTGTCAGGCCCACCCTGAGGCTAAAACCTTGGGCTTGTGCAGAGCTGGGCTCGGCTCCCAGACAACTGTATTGGCCCCTTCCTGCTGGCCTGCTGGACTGCCTTCAGCAGGAGGTTAGGTTCTTTCTGTTATTTTATGGGTGCTGTAGCTCCAGAGTTTGTCTAGAGCAATTTTTTATATGAATTTGAGGAGGAGCCATGCAGAAGTTCTGTTTCTACTCTGCTGTCTATTCCACCCCCCTGGTTGTAGCAGCAGTTGTTTTTATAAGTGCTAAGAGGCTTAGAAATGTAAGTGATTCAGTGACATGTGTCTATTTCAGGCACAAGCAAAATGAGTGCCAACTGAACCCTTATACACCAACTATGATTTTTCTTCCCTGTTCATGCATTGAACCATTTAATCACTATCCCCCTATACCCACAATGAAGGCAAACATAGAAGGCAATATCAAAATCAGTCATGGCATCCTAGGAAGGAGTCTTTGTGAAAGAATCCATGTGACCCTTTGCCTGTGTGTATTTATTAAAACATTTCTCTTAACTCATCACCCTTGATGGCTGAAATCATGAAGCAGGAAAAAAAAATAAAGAATTTTTGTTTTACCTCTTTACCACCTTGTAGAGAGAGCTCTTTTGACTTCATTTCTCAGCTCTATTCAAGTCAATTCAATAGCGTACAATGTAATACAATTCGCTTAACATTTGTTAAGTAACTAATGTATTTGTAGCTCTGTGGGAGGTCCCTGAAGCTTTAATCATAGGGAAGAGGGATTAGTTTTATTCTGCTTGGCCTCAAAGGGAAGAACCAGGGGCAATGATTAGAAATTTGAAGGACGGGAAATTTCCATTCAATATATGGGAAATTTCTTAATGAATCAAGTTGTCCAAAGATGGAATGGGCTTGAAAGGGAGAGAAAGAAGAATGAGGTCATATTTCAGGAAGTCTTTACAAAGTGAATAGGTGACTTTTTAAAAGAGTTTTTATAGATGAAATTCATCCTTGGTGGGGGCAGGGGGGTGGGGGAGGAAGAGGGGAGTAGATCTTTGAGTTTTCTTTCTAAGTTTGCAGTTTTATGGTTCTGATTTTGTCATTATTCTTGACTCCTTACCTAATTATAAACAACTTAAGGGTACAGAGACTATATCACTTATTCCCTTAATAACATCAATCTTTTCTAGCTTAGTGTTGAACTCACAATACTTGCTGATAGCATTATTATAATAATTTACATTTATAAAACTCTTTAATATTATACTACTGTATTTAGTAATATTAAACATTAATTTAATGTTAATTAACTAAACTTTATCAATATTTATTATAATGCTTTACCTACATTGATTCCAAAGTTTAGGTCAAATGATTGCCCAAGGTCATATAGCCAGGAAATAGTAGAACTTGGATTTGAACCTAATTTTTTTTTAATCCTAGACCAAGTACTCTTTTTACTAGGATTCACTGTCTTTTTTTTATTTTGACATTTTGTGATTACAATAATTTATACATGCATATATATGCATATATACATATACAAAATTTTGGTATACACCTGAAGAGTGGTTTGCCTATAATGTAGTTGTTAGTCCTCTCTCATTACAGAAAGCAAATAAAGGAATCATATGATCATATGATTGTAGATGTAGTGATGGAAAGGACATTAGAAGTCATCTTATTCAATCTTCTCGTTTTGCAGATTGGAAAACTAAGGTGCAGAACATCATACATGGCTTGCCAAGGTCATATATTTAGTAAATGGGTCCTGTGACTCCAAGTTCAGCATCATCAGAGAATTTGTATTCTCTCATCTTTGTTTTTTTCTCATTCAATGCATGGGCACCTTTTCTTCCCAAATATATTACAATCCCCTTTCAAGAAGAGACTCTATCCTGTATACAATTGCCCACTCTAAACTGACTAACATATTTTGGATAGAATGGGGAGAATACAGTTATAACCAGCATGAGCAGACCAGCTCTTGGTACTAAGGTCTTGACATCCAGGTATATTTGTGTGAAGGGGGCAGGAAACATGCTTCCTCCACCTCAAAGACTTACCCTATAGTCTTCTACTAATGCTAATGACCTAACTGGCCCCAGGCTATCATTTTTGGCTTCCTATGCTTTGATGCCCTAATCCCTATGAAGATATAGACTGGACTGTCTAAAGAATAGGTCTCACATCCCTCTCGCAGTTCAATAATGCTCTCAACAAATTTGTCCTCTCTGCTTTTTTCCTATTCTCCCAAATGAATTTGCTCCATGTAAAAAAATTCTTAATTATGGACTTAGGTCAACAACTCTAAGAATCATTCTGCCTTCATCTCATCAATAATAAATGTATAGACTTTAGTCATATTTGGACGTATATCTAAATTGTTACCTAGAGAGAGAAAAAACAAAATTTTGAGTTCAATGCTGTATCTAAATTAAATGTGATTTTGATTTTAATTTTTAAAAAAAAATTGGCATCTGTTAAAGTTGTCCTGGTAATCTACTCACTTTCTTTTTCTTTCTTTCTTTCTTTTTTTTGGAGGGGGCAATTGGGATTAAGTGACTTGCCCAAAGTCACACAGCTAGTTAAGTGTGAAGTGTCTGAAGCTGGATTTGAACTCAGGTTCTCCTGACTTCAGGGCCTGTGCTCTATTCACGGCTTTACCTAGTAGCCCTAATCTACTCATTTTCAAGGCAACTAAATTATATTTCATTAATCAGAAATCCACCATGCTTCATTAACCTTTATTTTATGACAATATCCTGTTTTCTTCAATTAAATGACCATATATACCTTGCTTACCCCTCTTTTTTTTTTTAATAGGGTAATTATCGGTGCCCAAGAACCATTGTCAGGGTCTCAATACTTTTAGTGAGACTGTCATCAGTTCAGAAGTCTATTTATTATTTGAGTTTGTGTTTATATCATTGCCATTGATCTATATCCTTATCTGAATGGCTGGTGCCAGAGAGAAGGGTGGGAACGACTGAACTGATCTTAGGTTTAGGAATTGGATGGTTGGGAGTGCTGAGCAAGGCATCAACACCAGCTTTATCAGAGTTCCTTGCTCAGTGCCCTTGGCCTTTATGGTTTTCTTGGCTGGTATGCAGGGTGGGAGGATGAAGTCATTGATTTCCATTTATTTCAGGAGTATAGGCCCTTGGGCTGGTGTTGCCAGGATAAGTGGACTGCAAAAGGGTGTGTCAGTGCTAGCTCACCACCTGTCTTCCCTCTTTACTAGAGTCCCCTACCTAGTCTGTCAGAGGTGGGAATGTTCCCCACTCAGCTGGAAAAAGCAAAATATTCATCAATTCACATGCTGTTGACTGGGGCTGGAGACAGGAAACACATCACCAATAGCATGAAATATGCACTCTGAGCAAAGCATGGATGTCAAGCAATCCAGATAAAGATTCCCTTTGGTTGCCAAGAGGGAGTCTAGCCAATTCTTTAATCCTTAATGGAGAATTTGGTCCTCTGTACATCTTAGGCTCTGTGATATAAATGTTTTAGAATTTTATAGGTACCCCATTGGTACCTCTCTATCCAGATGCAGCTGTCTTAATCTCATACTGTCAGCAACAGTTTGAGGTTCTGTATATATATGCTCATCACTCCTGTCATGGGAACAATAACAATTTATGGTAGCTATAGTTAATGTCCTGGTTGTTGTTTCCCTTTTTTATCATGGATTTCCCTGAAATACTTTAATTCTGATACAGAAATTGTCTTTGTGTGTTTATGGTAAAAGCCAAGAAAAGGGGGCAAGAGTGTGTGTGCTAGAGCCAGATCAAATAGAGCCATTTTTTACATTTTCACTGTGAGCATTTACTCTTGGGAAATCAGTAAATGCTACACATCAGGGCTTGATTTATTGTTCTCTGGATTGTCAAGACTTAAGGAAGTGATGGAGGAAATGTTAATAATTCAGATTAAAGTGTATTGTGAGAGGGCAGAGCCAAGACAGAAGGATAAGGCAGGAACTCACTTGAACTTTCCCAAATTCATCTCTAACCAACACAATATAGCATCTCAAAATAAATTCTGGAGTATCAGAACCAATGAAAAGATGGGTTAAAACAATTTTCCAACACAAAATAACTTAAAAGGTGAGCCTGAAAGGTCTACCTTACTCAGATAAAGGGGGAGAATAGATCAGTGTAGGGTAAACAAGCATCAGACCATGCCCCAGAAAGCCATTAGGAGGCCCTAATCCTCTGTGTAGGTTGGAGAGAAGGTCCCACAGACAGAGCACAGCAGGCCAGCAGCAAAGCTCGAACCCCTGGAGTGACAGGCCAGCAGCCAACTTCTATGACCCCAGTGCATCAGACCAGTGGCCAGACCCAAGCCCCCAGTGCAAGAAATTTGGGACAGCCCCTCCACCCCAGGAGCACAGAAAATAATAAGTCATGAAACATGCTAGAAAAATGAGCAAACAACAAAAGAAACAAACCTAAAAGATATTATTGGTGACAAGAAAGATCAAAACACAAATTTAGATTAGGAAGACAATGCCAAAATGCCTAAAGTCTCAAAGAAAAATGCAGATTGATCTCAGATCCAAAAAGAACTCTTAGAAGAGCTCAAAAATGATTTTAAAAACAAATAAGAGAAGTAGAAGAAAAATTGGGAAAAGAAATGAGAGTGAGGTGAGAGAATTATGGGAAAAGGAGTCAGCAGTTTGATAAAGGAAGCACAAAAAAATAGAAAAAGAAGTACAAAAATTGGCTGAAAAAACCAAATTACTTAAAAAGTAAAATCAAACAAATGGAAAGAGAGGAAAAAAAGCTAAATGAAAAAAAAATTCTTTATATTGATAATTGGGAAAGTGGAAGTTAATGACTCCAGAAGATATTAAGAATAAATCAAACAAAATCAAAATAATAAAAAAATGAGAATAAAATATAAAATATCTATTTGGAAAACAACTGACCTGGAAAATGGATCCAGAGGAGATCATTAAAAGAATTATTGGACTACCTGAAAACCATAATTAAAAAAAGAGCCTCAACATCATATTTCAAGAAATTCTGAAGGAAAATTGCTCTGATATCCTAGAACCAGAATGTAAAATAGAAATGGGAAAAATCCATTAAGTACCTATTGAAAGAGATCCCCAAATGAAAACTCCCAGGAATATTATAGTCAAATTCTAGAATTTCCAGGTCAAAAAGAAAATACTGCAAGCACCCCTAAAGAAACGATTCAAATATCATGGTGCCCCAGAATTCCACAGGATTTTGCAGCTTTTACCTTAAGGAGTCAAAAGGCTTGGAATATGATATTCTAGAAGACAAAAGAACTAGAAATACAACTAAGAATGACCTACTTAGAAAATTTTAGTATGATCCTTTAGGGGGAAAGATGGATATTTAATGAAATAGAAGACTTTCAAGCATTCTTGGTGAAAAGACTAGAGTTGAACAGCAAATTTGATTTTCTAATACAAGACTCAAGGATAGCATAAAAAGGGGCGGCTAGGTGGCGCAGTGAGTAGAGTGTCGGCCCTGGAGTCAGAAGGACCTGAGTTCGGATCCGGCCTCAGACACTTAATGCACACACAAACAAAAACCTAGCCATGTGACCGTGGGCAAGTTACTTAACCCCAATTGCCTTTCAAAAACCAAAAAAAAAAAAAAAATAGCATAAAAAGGTAACAAGGAAAGAAAAATCATAAGGGATTCAATGAAGATCAATTGTTTACAATCTTCCATAGGAGATGATACCTGTAACTGTAAGAACCCTATCACTATTTGGGCAGTTAAAAGAGTGTACATAGACAGAGGTTATGAATATAAGTAGACTTTGATAAGATGATATAAAAAAATTAAGGGGTGAGAAAGTAGTGCTCTGGGGGAAGAAGAAAAGGAGAGGTAAGATGGGGTAAATTATGTAATATGAAGAATCATATGACCTAATAAAGAATCATAAGGACCTAATAAAATGGAGAGAAAGATGGAGGGAAAGGGCATCATTTGAACATTATTCTCATCAGAACTGCCTAAGAGAGAGAACATACTCTCATCTGGTTACAGAAATCTATCTTACCTTTTTTGGGAAATAGGAAGGGAGGTTGGGGATTGATAGAAGGGAGGATGGATTAAGGGAGGTGGTGGTCAGAAGCAGGACAATGGTGAGGATGGATAGGGAGAAGGGGGAAGAAGAGAGAGGGGAGAGGGAGAGAGAGAATATAAAAAGAGTAAAATATGATGGAGGGAATACAAAATTAGTAATCATAACTATGAATGTGAATTTAATGAACTTATACATAAAACAAAAGTGGATTAAAAAACACAATCCTACAGCATATTCTTTACATATTTGAAACAGAGAGACATGCATAGAGACAAGGTAAGGGCCTGGAGTGAAATTTATGCTTCAGCTGAAGTAAAAAAAGTCAAGAGTAGCAATCATGATCTCAGACAAAAGCAAAAAGGCACAAAATACATCTAATTAAAAGAGATAAGGAAGGAAACTACTTTTTTTTTTTTTCTGAAAGGTACCATAAGCAATGAAGGAAAAACAATACTAAACACATATGCACCAAATGGTATGGTATTCAAATTTTTAAAGGAGAAACTAAATGAATTCCAGGAGGAAATCTATAGTGAAACTATACTGATGAGCACCCTCAATTTTCTTTCTCAGAGCTAGATAAATCTAACTAAAAATAAACAAGAAAGAAGTTAAGGAGGTGAAAAGAATTATTAAAAATTTAGATATGATAGATCTATGGAGAAAATTGAATGAGAATATAAAAGAATTTACCTTTTTCTCAGTGGTATCTCACACACACACACACACACACACACACACACACACACACACAGAGAAAATGACCACATGTTAAGGCATAAACATCTCACAACCAAATGAAGAAAAGCAGAAATATCAAAAGCATTCTTTACAGATAATAATGCTACAAAATTATATTCAATAAAAGGCAGGGAAAATAGATTAAAATTAATTGGAAACTAAATATTCTAATCATAAAGAATAAGTAGGTAAAAGAACAAATCATAGAAATAATAAATAATTTCATTAAACAGATTGACAACAATTAGGCAACATAACAAAATTTATAGGATGTAGCAATGCAGTACTTGGAAGAAAATGTGTATCTCTAAGTTTTTACATCAATAAAACAGAGAAAGAGCAGATCAATTATTGGACATGGAACTAAAAAAATCCCAAACCTAGAAAATGAACAAATTAAAATTCCTCAATTAAACACCACATTAGAAATCCTAAAAATCAAAGGAGAGATTAATAATATTGAAAGTAAGATAGCCATTGAACTAATAAATAAAGTGAGAACCTGATTTTTAGGAAAAAACATCCAAAGCCTCAAAGGAAAATATGAATTGGTCTCAGGCTATGGAAGAACTCAAAAAGGATTTTAAAAATAAAATAAGAGGGATTGGGAAAATTGGGAAGAGAAACAAGAGTGATGCAAGAAAATAATGAAAAAAAATATTCAAGAGCTTAGTAAAGAAGGCATAAAAGCTACTGAAGAAAATAAAACTTTACAAAACAGACTAGGTCAAATGGTAAAAGAGGCATAAATATCCAGTGAAGAGAAGAATGCCTTAAAATCAGAATTAGCCAAATGACAAAAGAGGTACAAAAATTTCCTGAAGTAAAGAACTCCTTAAAAGTTGAGTTAACCAAATGGAAAAGAAGGTACAGAAGCTCATTAAAGAAAATAATTCCTTAAAAATAAGAATTGGTCAAATGGGAGCCAATGAATTTATGAGATATCAAGGAACAATAAACAAAAATCAAAAGGAATAAAAAAATAGAAGAAAATGTGATATGTCTCATTAAAAAAACCGACCTAGCATATTAAACCAAGAGAAATAATTTAGAATTATTGAAGTAACTGAAAGCCTTGATTAAAAAAAAAAAAGGCCCGGGGCAGCTAGGTGGCACAGTGAGTAGAGCATTGGCCCTGGAGTCAGAAGGACCTGACTTCAGATCCGGCCTCAGACACTTAACGTACACACAAACAAAAACCTAGCTGTGTGACCTTGGGCAAGTTACTTAACCCCAACTGCCCTCCAAAAAGCACACAAAAAAAGGACCTACACCTCATCTTTCAATAAATTATCAAGGAAAACTGCCCTAATATTCTAGAATCAGAGGGTAAAAATAAAAAAGAAATCATTAGTCACTTCCTTAAGGAGATTGCAAAGTGGAAACTCCCAGGAATATTGTAACCAAATCCCAGAGTTTCCAAGTCAAGGAGAAAATATTGCAAGCAGCCAAAGAGAAACAATTCAAATATTGTGGAGAAACAGTCAGGATAACACAAAATTTTGCATTTTCTTTTTTTAAAATTAATTTATTTTTCATTTTCAACATTCACTTCTATAAGTTTTAAATTTTCTCCTCCTCTGTCCACTCTCCCTCCACAAGATAGCTTGCAATCTGATATGGACCCTATACATATATTCCTATTAAACTCATTTTTACATTAGACATGTTGCATAGAAGAATTATAACAACTGCGAAAAACCAGGAGAAAGGGAAAAAATCAAAATAAACAAAACAAAAAAGAAAACAATCTGCTCCATTCTACATTAGAACTGCATATTTTTTTTCCCCTCTGGAAGTGGCTGGCATTTTCCACCATGTGTTCTTTGGAATTGTTTTAAATCCTTGCATTGCTGAGAAGGGCTGAGTCTATCAAAATCAGTCTATGCACTCTGTGGCTGTTACTGTGTACAATGTTCTCTTGGATCTGCTCCCCTCACTCAGTGTTAGTGCATATCAATATTTCCAGGTTTCTCTAAAGTCCACCTGTTTATCATTTCTTATAGCACAATAGTATTCCATTATATTCACATACCACAACTTCTTTGGCCATTCCCCAATTGATGGGCATATTCTCTATTTCCATTTCTTGGTCACCACAAAAAGATCTACTATAAATGTTAAAGATTTAGCATTTTCTCCAATAAAGGGTCAGAGTGCTCAGGATATGATATTCTGGAGGGCAAAAGAACTAGTCTTACAACAAATAATCACCTACCCCACAAAACTGAGTACAATCATTCACAGGGAAAATTGGACATCCAATGAAATAGAGAGCTTTTAAGCATTCCTGATGAAAAGACCAGAGCTGAACAGAAAATTTGGCATTCAAATACAAAGACTCAAGGGAAACATAAAAAAAATGTAAATAAGAAAGAAAATTCATGAGGGATTTAGTAGTAACATTAATCTGTTTACATTTTTACATAGGAAAAGATATTTGTAATTCCTAAAAGCTTTCTCATTTTTAGGGCATTTAGAAGGAGTATACATGAAAATAAATCCACATAAATCCTCAGCATTCCTGTATATCTCTAATGAAATTCAACAGCAAGAGATAGAAAGAGAAATCCCATTTAAAGTTACTCTAGACATTATAAAATATTTGGGAATCTACCTGCCAAAACAAACCCAGGACCTATATGATCACAACTACAAAACACTTCTCATACAAATAAAGTCAGATCTAACTAATTGGATAAATATCAATTGCTAGTGGCTAGGTTGAGCTAATATAATAAAAATGACAATTTTACCCAAACTAAATTATATATTTAGTGCCATACCAATCGATTTACCAAAAAAATACTTTATAGACTTAGACAAAATAGTAACAAAATTTATTTGGAAGAACAAACGGTCTAGAATATCAAGGGAATTAATGAAAAGAAATGCTAGATTTTAATCTGTATTATACAGCAGGGGGACCAAGGGACCTTTCAGAGGGTAATCACTCTTGCTTTAACCTGCTTGGATCTGCATCATGGTTTTGGGTGGTGGTCCTGGGTTGTGTGATCAGTGAACCAGTATGTGGGGGTTGAAGAGATGGTGCCCTCCTGCTAGCTGTAAAAACCCCAGAAATTTGGGGCAAAGCTCTCTCATTCTGGAAGTAGAGTTCTACCATGACAAAGAGCTCATGGGTCAATTGGCTGGCAATATGAGCAAGCACAAGAAGCAAAAACAGATAATAGAATCCCTTTATGAAGACTAAAAGGATCAAAGCATGGCACAGGAGAAAGACAGTGAAGTCAGAACTCCTGTATCAAAAACCTCCAAGAAAAATATGAATTGGTTACAGGCCATGGAGGAACTCAAGAAAGATTTTGAAAATTAAGTAAGAGAAGTAGAGAAAAAATTGGGAAGAGAAATGAGAATGACATAGGAAAATCATGAAAAGTGGGTCTACAGACTGCTGAAGGAGACCCAAAAATACACTGAAGGAAAACACACCTTAAAAAAGAGTAACCCAAATGATAAAAGAGGCCTAAAAAGCCAATGATGAGAGGAATGCCTTAAAAAGCCAAATTTGCCAGATGGAAAAAGAATTTCAAAAATTCACTTAAGAGAATAACTCCTTCAAAATTAGATTGGAGCAATTAGAAGCTAATGACTTGATAAGAAATCAAGATACTATAAAACAGATCCAAACAAATGAAAAAAATAGAAGTCAATGTGTAATATTTCATTGGAAAAACCACTGACCTGGAAAATAGGTCCAGGAGAGATCATTTTAAAATTATTGGACTCCCTAAAAGCCCTGATCAGAAAAAGAGCCTAGACAGCATCTTGCAAGAAATTCACAAGCAAAATTGCTCTAATATTCTATAACCAGAGGGCAAATTAGAAATGGAAAGAATTCATGGATCACCTCTTGAAAAAAGATCCCAAAAAGAAAACTCCTAGGAATATTATAGCCAAATTCCAGAGCTCCCAGGTCAAGGAGAAAATACTGCAAGATGTCAGGAAGAAACAATTTGAGAATTGTGGAAATACAATCAGGATGACACAAGACCTGGCAGCTTCTACATTAAGGGATTCCAGAGGTCAAAGGAGCTAAGACTAAAACAAAGAAAAACTAAAACCCAGCAAAACTAAGCATAATGCTTCCAGGAAAATATAGTCATTCAATGAAATAGAGGATTTTCAAGCATTCTTGATGAAAAAAAAAAAACAGAGCTGAACAGAACTTTTAACTTTCTAATACGAGAAGCATGAGAAGGTAAACAGGAAAAAGAAATCATAAGCAACCTATTAAATTTGAACTATTCACATTCTTACATGGAAAATTGATAATTATAACTCATAAGACTTTTCTCAGTATGAGGATGTTGAAAGAAACATATGTATATATGTATACATACATATTTATGTATGTATAAGAGAGTATAGGTGTATATAAATATATATGTGAGTGTGGGCATGTGTATGTTCATGTATACATAGACAGAGGGCACAGGATAAGTTGAATATGAAGGGATGATGTCTAAAAAATAAAATTAACGGGAAAGAGAAGATTTTATTGGGAGAAGGAAAAAGGGAGAGATAGATTAGGGTAAAATATCTCATATAAAAAAGGCAAGATAAAACTGTTGCAATGGAAGGGAAGAGCAGGAATATGAAAGGGAATGACACAACCTTATTCTCATTGAATTTGACTTAAGGAGGGAATAACATACACACTCAATTGGGTGTCTTACTCTAGAGGAAATTAAGGTGTAGGGGATAAGAGAAGGGATGATAGAAGAGGGGGCAGATTGTGGGACAGGGTAGTTTAGAAGCAAATATTTTGGAAAAGGGATATGGCTAAAGAAGAAAATTAGAATAAGTGGGGGGGGGCAGAACAGGATTAAGGGAAATATAGTTAGTCTTTCACAATATAACAATTATGGAAATGATTTGGGTAACTACACATGTACAACCTATATTGAATTGTTTATCTTCCCAGTGGGGGCAGTGAGAAGGGAAGAAGGAAAAAATCTGGAACGTGTATTTCTAAAAATGAATGTTTAAAAGAAAAAAATAGTTTTTACATGCAACTGGGAATTAAGATATAAAGGCAGTGGGGAATATAAATCTGTCTTGCCCGACTAGAAAGTTAGAGGGATTATGGAGAAGGATAAAAGAGGGTACAGATTGCTATTTTGGTGTAGGGGTAGGGGAAAGACAGGGAGAAAAAAAGTGTGACTAAAAATTTTGTGGAAATGAATCTTGAAAACTAAAAATTAATTAATTAATTTAAAAATTCTAGCAAGTTTCTCTGATCAAGACCTAATTTATCAAATATGTAGAGAATGTACTCAAATGTGTAGAAATAAGAGCAACTGCTCAGTTGATAAATGGTCAAATTACATTAACAGGCAGTTTTCTGATGAACTAATCAAAGCTATCTATAGTCATATAAAAATGATTCAAATCACTTTTGAGTAAAGAAACACAAATTACAAAAGAGAGAAATCATCAAAAAGTCAATAAGATTAAAATATTTTTTCATTTTTATATGGGGAGATTATAATTGTAAATCCTAGGAACTTTTTGATTACCAGGGCAATTAGAAGGGGTATACATAGACAAAGGACACACGTGTCAGATGACTATGATGGGATTAAAGTTAAAATTTTAATTTTAAAATTTTAAATTAAGGGGTGAGAAAGAGAGATACATTTGGAGATGGGAAAAGTGAATAGAACAGGGAAGATAATCTCACAAAAAAAGAGGCACACATGGAAGAGTTTTGCAGTTGAGAGGAAGATGGGGAGAGGGGTGATAGAAAATTCTTTGACCTTTCTCCCTTTAGAATTAGCTCGAAGAGAGAATAAAATATATGCTCACTTGGATATAGAAATCCATTTTACCCTACAGGGAAGTTCAGAGGAGAAGCAGATAAGAGAAAGGGGAAGCTGGTAGAAAGGAAAGCAGATTAAAGGAGGTAGTCATTAAAAGAACAACAAACTTTTGAGGAGATACAGCAGAGAAATATAGATAAAATGCCATCAAGAAAATTAGAGCAATATATCACAAAGTTCAAACACTATGACCAGGAAGGATTTATACCAGGAATGTAGGGATAGTTCAATATTAGGAAAACTATAAGCACGAATGACCATATCAAAAAAACAAAAATCATACGATTATCACAATAGATGCATATTTTATTTACAAAAACACAACACTCATTCCTATTTTAAAAAATAACTAGAAATCATAAGAATAAGTGAAGATTGGGGTGGCTAGGTGGCACAGTGAGTAAGAGTGCCAGGCTCGGAGTTGGGATGACCCGGGATCGAAACCGGCCTCAGAAAATGAGCACCCGCACATAAATAATGACTAGCTGTGTAACCTTGAGCAAGTTATTTAACTCCAATTGCTTATAAAAAAAGAATAAATGAAGATTTTCTTAAAATGATAAGTAATAGTTATATAAAGCTATCAACAAGAATTATCTATAATAGGGAGAAGCTAGAAATCATTCCAATAAAATGAGCGGTGAAGCAAGAATGCCCATTATCACCATTATTATTCAGTATTTTACTACAAATGTTTGCTCTAGCAATAAGATAAGAAAAATTGAAGAAATTATAATAGAGAATGCAAAAACAAAATTTTCACTGTTTGCAGATGATATGATGGTATACTTAAAGAATCCTAGAGAATCTAGAGAAAAAAAAAAGTAGTGGAAATAATGAACGACCAGCAAAGTTTCAGGATATAAAATAAACACGCAAAAAGCATCAGCATTTCCAATATTTCCAACAAAGTCCAGCTCAAAGAGACAGGAAGAGAAATTCCATTTAAAATAACTTTAGATAACATAAAATACTTGGGGCCTCCCATCTAAGCCTAAGCCAAAAGTATATAAACACAATTGTAAAATACTTCACACAAAAAAAGTTAGATCAAAACATTTGGAGAAATGTTAGTGGCTCATGGTTAGGCTGAGCCAATAACATAAAAGGACAATTTTTACCTAAATTAATTAACTTATTCAGTTCCATACCAATCAAATTTTCAAAATATTACTTTACAGAGCTAGAAAAAATAACAAAATTCATCTGGAAGAACAAAAGATCAAAAATACCAAGGGAATAAATAATAAAAAAATTATGAAGGAAGGTGGCGTAACAGTACCAGATATCAGCCTGTATTACAAAGTGGTAATCATTAAAACCACTTGCTACTGGCTAAGAAATAGTGATGGATCAGTGGAATAGATTAGGTACATAATACACAGAAGTAAAAGACTATAGTAACCTAGTGTTTGATAAACTCAAAGATCCAAGAACTCACTATTTTCCAAAACTCCTGGGAAAACTGAAAATCAGTTTAGTAGAAATCAAGTATAGACTAACATCTCACATTCTATACCAAGATAAGGTTAAATTGGGTGCATAATTTAGAGATAAAGGGTGATATCATAAGCAAATTAGGGGAGGAAAGAATTTTTACCTATCAAATTTATGGATATGGGAAGCATTTGTGAACAAGAAATGGAGCATTACAGGATGTTAAATGGCTAATTTTGATTCTTTCAAATTAAAAAAGGAGTTATAGTTTGAAATATCTGATGGGGTCCTTGGGATGTATATATGTCTGTAGTATCAATCTGTAACATCAGTTTGTAAATAGGGTGCTTTGGGATCTATGTCTATAAAATCAATTTGTAAAACCAATCTGTACAATCACATTTCCACTGCCCCCCCAGCCTCAGAGCTTTGGCTCTGCCCCTTCCCCCTTCCAGCACTCTGCCCAGCAACAACTCACCTGTTTATCTCTGCTAGAAACTATAAGTTATGTAAATGTTATCTCCCTTAGTTAGAGTGGCCAGCCCCACCATAAATTCTTCAATACCTTATCTATAGGGTAATTCCTTAGTCAATTATATACCCACACTGTCTCTGATGACATTGGTTGGTGGAAGACTGGGCAGTCTTTAGTGATGTATCAGGCCTAAAACCACACCTCCAGCTAGCCGCCCCCCCGCCCCCCCCCAACCTTGAGCTATTTCCCAGTGAATCATGGGCAATACACCTGCCCAGTTGATATTAAAAGTGCATGGTCCTTTGAGCACTGACCACTCCTTAACTCCTCCCTGATTCCACCCCTATTCACCTAGTTAGCATAATTGACACCTTAAAACTATGCCTGTGATCCCTGTAAGTTTGCAGGATCCCTAAGAATCCTAGCCCGCTGTCCTTGTACAGCGTAACAATAAACTTTACAATTTTGGCTTCAAAGTTTGCTTGGGCCTGGTGAAAAACATCCAGACTAGATGCCAGGGTGAGTCCCTGGCAGAACATCTTACCCTCGCCCCCTCCCTATCACCTTTCCCTTTTCATATCCACCTCCAGTGAAAGAACTGATGGAATCTGAATGGAGATTGAAGCATATATTTTTTTTAAATTTAAAAAAATGCTTTATTAACTACTGTTTTACATCATTCATTTCCACCAGATTTTGAGCTACAATCATTTCCCCCCCACTTGTTTTTCCCCTACCCACCCTCCCAGAATAGCAGTCCCGCAAGACATCTCTTCCTCCAATCTGCTCTCTCCCATATCCTCTCCCACACCCTCTTCAACCTCTCCATTAGAGGAAGGTGAATCTTTGTGTCCCAATGCCTGCACATCTTATCTCCCAATTACAAGCAAAAGAGTATTAATAATAGTATTAATATATATTTGAAACATTTAATCTTAAGACCTTGAAATTCAGATCCATTTCCTTCCTCCCTTGTCACCCATGCCCTCTGGGGAGATAAGTAATTCAGTGTATGTTGTACATGTCTAGCTATGCAAAACATTATCGTAGTAGATATATTGTACAAGGCTGCTTATAATTCCCTCCCCCTCATCCCACCCCCCACCTGGTCCATTCCCCACTTGATCCTGTCCCTCTTCCATAGTGGGTACCTCCAACCTCCCCTCCCCCCAAGGATGCCCTCCCATCCATCATCCCTCCTCTCATCCCCCTTCCCCCTATTCTGCTATAGGTTGAGATGTCCCACCTAGTATGTATGTCATTCTCTCCCTGAACCAAATTCAATGAGAATGTTGTTTTGCTTTTTTGCCTTCCTATTTTTCCCCTCCCCTGTAACCACTTCCCCCTGCTTCCTCTACATGAGATAGTTTACCCCACCCTGTCTCTCCCCATCTCCTCCTGCCACTTTCCTCTCTCACCTCACAACTTCACTCCTTGAGTATCCTCCCTTCCCAACAAAGTCAACCTATGCCCTCTATCCATATATAACTGTAACCATATACACACAGATTCACATATGTATGCATATGACCATACCCCTTCTTCAATTATTTTCATACTGAGAAAGAATTCATCAGTCATAGTTATGGTTTTTCCATATAGGGATGTAAATAACTCAACTTTAGGATTTCTTTTTTTTTTTTAAGCAATTGGGGTTAAGTAACTTGCTCAAGGTTACACGGCTAGTCATTACTTATGTGTGCGTGCTCATTTTCTGAGGCCGGATTTGATCTCGGGTCATCCCAACTCCGAGGCCGGCACTCTTACTCACTGTGCCACCTAGCCGCCCCTAATAACTCAACTTTGATAAGTTCCTTTTGATTTCTTTTCCCTGATTACCTTCTCAGGCATCTCTTTTTTTTTTAAATTAATTTATTAGTTTAGTTTCAGTTAACAAGATTCAATTCCATAGTTCCTTGATTTTCAAATTTCCTTTCCTTCCCTCCCCCCTCCCCACACGACAGCATATAGTGCAGTATAGGATCTGCAAATGCATTCCTATTAGACATTATTCCAATTACAAAGGTGTATTGTACTAGGTGGGATGAAAGATGGTAAGGAAGAAATAAAACCAAACAATGAAAAGAACAAGATCATTTAGTTTGCTTCCATCAGGATTCAGGCTCAGTTCTTTCTAGTTATATCTCTGGATGGAGCATTTTTCACTTTCTTGAATCTTTCGGGATTGACTTATATCACTGCATTGCTGAAAAGAGTCCAGTCTGTCATAGTTGGTCATCACAGATATGGTATGTCTGTGATTGTACACAAATTTCTTCTGATTCTACTCTTCTCATTCAGCATCAGTTTGTATTAGTCTCTCCAGATAATTATGAAATCCGTCACCTCCTCCTTTCTTATAGCACAATAATATTCCATTACATTCATATACCACATCTTGTTTAGCCATTCCCATTTAAAGTTAAGGTAGACATTATAAAATATTTGGGAATCTACTTGCTAAAACAACCCCAGGACTTATATGATGAAAACTACAAATCACTTCACACACAAATAAAGTCAGATCCAACTCATTGGAAAACTATCAATTTCTTCTGGCAGGGTCAAGCTAATACAATAAAAACGACAATTTTACCCAAATTAAATTGTGTATTTAGTGCCATACCAATCAATTTACCAAAAAAAAAAAAAAAACTACTTTATAGAGCTAGAAAAAAATAGTAACAAAATTTATTTGGAAGAACAAACCGTCCAGAATATCAATGGAATTTTTTTTTTATTAACATCTTTTTTTTTTTTTTTTTGCTTTTTGGAGGCCAATTGGGGTTAAGTAACTTGCCCAAGGTCACACGGCTAGGTTTTTTTGTTTGTGTGTGCATTAAGTGTCTGAGGTCAGATCCGAACTCAGGTCCTTCTGACTCCAGGGCCGACGCTCTACTTGCTGCGCCACCTAGCCGCCCCCAATGGAATTTTTTTAAAAGAAACACTAAGGAAGGTGGACTAGCTATACTGGATTTGAATCTGTACTATAAAGCAGGAGTCATCAAAACTACTTGGTACTGGCTGAGGAATAGAGTAGTGGATCAATGGAATAGATTGGGCACACAAGACTCAGCAATCAATGAGTATAGTGGTCCATTGTTTGATAAACCCAAAGACCCAGGTTTTTAGGATAATAATGCACTATTTGACAACAACTGCTGGGAAAACTGGAATATACTATGGCAGAAACTGGGCATAGACCATTATCTAACACCATATACCAAAATCAAGTCTAAACGGGTGCATAATCTAGGTATAAAGGATGATACTGTAAGAAATCTGGGAAAGCGAGGAATAGCTTACCTGTCAGATTTGTGGAGAGGGAAAGACTTTAGGACCAAACAAGAATTAGAAAGCATTATAAAATGCAAAATGGATAATTTTGATTACATTAAATTGTAAAGCTTCTGTACAAACAAAGCCAATGTAACTAAGACTAAGAGGGAGGTGGAAAATTAGGAAGGAATTTTTGCAACCTATGTCTCTGATAAAGGACCCATTTCTAAAATACACAGAGAAGTGAGTCAAATCTATAAGAATACAAGCCATTCCCCAATTGATAAATGGTCAAAAGTTATGAACAAGCAGTTTTCAGAAAAAGAAATTAAAGATATTTATAAGCATATGGAGAAATGCTCTAAATCACTGTTGTTTAGAGAAATGCAAATCAAAACCACTCTGAGGTACCACTTCTCACCAGTCAGATTGGCTAAGATGACAAAACAGGAAAATGACAAATGACAAATGCTAGAGAGGATGTGGGCAAATTGGAACACTAATGCATTGCTGGTGGAGTTGTGAACTGATCCAACCATTCTGAAGAGCAATCTGGAATTATGCTCAAAGGGCTATAAATAATTTCATACCCTTTGACCCAGCAATACCACTTCTAGGTTTATATCCCAAAGATATCATAGAAGTGGGAGGAAGACCCATATGTACAAAAATATTTATAGCAGTTCTTTCCGTGGTTTCAAAGAATTGGAAATTAAGGGGGTGCCCATCAATTGGAGAATGGCTGAAGAAGTTGTGGTATATGCATATAATGGAATACTGTTTTGCTACAAGGAACGAGGAGCAGATGGACTTCATATTTACCTGGAGAGTCTTATCCGAACTTATGCTGAGTGAGCAGACTAGATCCAGGAGAAATCTGTATACAATCACAGACACAACATATGTGTGATGACCAACTATGATGGACTGGACTCTTCTCAGCAAGGCAGAGATGTAAGTCAATCCCAAAAGACTCAAGATGGAGAGAGATTTCTACATCCAGAGACAGAACTAGAAAGGACTGAGTTTGAATCCTGATTGAAGCAAAGTACTTGATCTTTTTCTTTTTCTTGTTTGGTTTTATTTAATCTTTACCATTTTTCATTCCATCTAGTACAATCTGCCTTTGTAAGCTGACTAATGTCTAATGTGCAAGTATTTGCAGATCCTGTACTGGATTGTATGCTGTCATGGCATGGGAGGGGAGGGAGGGAAAGAAAATTTGAAAGTCAAGGAATTGTGGAATTGAATTTTGTAAACTAAAAGTAAATAAACAAATTAATAAAGAACAAAAAAGTTTCATGCCTTCTGAAGGAGTGTGGTGAAGAAGGAAGGAAGGAGAAAATTTGGAACTCAAACTTTATTTTGAAACTAAATATTTTTACATTGTAATGAAATTTTAGTTTAGAATAATGTGTGTGTATACATATGTGCATGTATATTGTTTTTTCTCCCTGGAGATCTAATTGTTAAACATTTACTATCACATCCTTGGATAAGACTCTAATATGTACAGAACTTATTCAATTGTGGTGGAACAATTTTCAGGCCTGAAAGTGTTATATACATTTAATTACTATTATTAACATTTCGCTGCAGTGGTGGGATTGGAGGGTCATATATTTTAAACCAGAAAGTACTTCAATTTCTATTCCAGATCCTTTATTTTACTAATGAGTAAACTGAGGCTTATAGTAATTAAGTCACCAAACGTCAATTTAGAGCTCTTTCAATTGTTCTACGTTATTTGGGATGGAGTACTCTGAGTTTTCCACATATTTGCCCAATCTTCAAGGGCAAACATTTGTAAGATAAATGACCATTGCCAGGCAAGAATTCTCTGGCCACTGAACAAAGTAAATGTAGGGTATGTGGGGATTGAGTATATGACACTGGCCTTATCAGCACTGGACTTTGACCAAGTGAGCTTATTAGCTATTTGACTTTAGAAAAAAAAAGGATAAAAAAGTAAGGTTCTCTAAGACTATGTGCATGAAATACCAAATGAATGAATTTTGAAAGGCATTTTCCTCAATCAATTTTAAAAGCTTAAAAATTTAAGCTTGGTTGCCTCTGGATGAAGAAGTGGGTCACAAATACCATAAAGATGGACATGGAAAGAAAGAAATAATAGAAGAAAAGGTAGGGGATGAGATTGAGATGCTTAGTGTCACCCAGACCTTGAAAGAAAATGACACCATCTGTGTACCCACAAAAGAGAAGAAAATGTTTCCCACATCATGGAGGCAGAGTATGAAGGAACAATCAGGGTCTTGACCTTCTGTGAGTCTATCAGGGAAACATATGTCATGTAAAGATGCCTGAGAAAGCATGACCCAGAAGGACACAAGCAGCACCTAATTCTTTGCCTTTGTAGAAGGGAAGGAGAACTAGTATGATACAGTAAGTCTAGAGGACAATATAGCTTCCTGGGGAAAATGCTTTGACTTCATAACAACCCCAAGTTTTTTCTCTCAAATTATTGTTATTGGTAGGTGTTTGGGGGTGGGGAGAAGGGCAGCCAGAGGAGCATTGTTCAGTAGAGTTACACAGGACTCTGAATATTCAGGGATCCAACAGAAGAAAAGGTTTTCTTTGCTTCTTATGAGCTCAGGTTTGAGTCCTTCATATTTTCTGTCAGGTGAAATACCATCTGTCCTGTATGCCACAGTGTATTAGTCCGAGGGCTTGCATGTAAACCAAGAGATTATTTTAGGGAAACCAAGCCTAGTACAGCTGTTCTCAAAAGAAGCTCTTGCTGGAAAGCAGGTATTGGTTGGGACATGAGCCATTATTATTGAAAGACCTTTACCAATTGAATTCAACTAGTTTGAGCCCAAAACTGAAGCTCCAGTGTAAGGGGGTATCCCACTCCTCCTAATGCCAAGTAATGTGACTAAAAATATCTTCTACTTCCTGATACTTTATTAGGTGAGAACATCTCTCGAACTGAGTTGCAGAATTAATTGAAGGTGCAAAGTGAATGTGCATTGATGCTGCATAGGAAATGTCTTGTAGATACTTAGAGAATCAGTCATTTCTTCTGAGGCTTGGATAAAACAACAAAGCAGTTTAGAATCAGGCATTTCAGTCACAGTCCAGTTTGGTGATGGAGCAAGTTTACCTAAGACCCTGAAATAGTATTTCCTGGGGTTAAGAAGAAGGAGAGTGCCCACTAATTACCAACCAATTAAAACCTTTTGAAAGCTGTGAAAGGTCTGAAGATTTGAATTTCCCATCAGAGCTGGCAGCAATATCCCAAAAGAATCAGTTGCTCATGTAGACAGACTGAGGAAAGATATTTTCAGGGAGGATGACCTATTCAGGTCAGAAAAAAAGTTCCATGAATTATCCTATAAACAAATGGTGCTCTTTAAGCTTGAATCCATTTTCCCCCTGGACTCTGTAAGTGCTTGAAGGAGAATATATTCGAGACTTTTGGGGAAAATTATTTCTAAGATCTATTCAACTCTACCACTAGAGTAAATACCTCAAAGTAAAAGCTAATTAAGTCTGTCGGTCTGATGATGTAATGGAGGGATGGCAGATAGGGGCTCATGAGCAAAAGCACTATAAATCTTCCTATCCCCTCAAGATTACCTCTAGAATATTGACAAGAGGAATAGTTAGTAGACCTTGGGGGACAACCTGGAAATGTGATTGGGGGTTAGGGAAGTAAGCCTAAAATAGGTGCTGAATAAAAAATTACTTTAAAAAAAAACACCATGCAAGCAATGATCACAAGTAAGTATATATAAATGCCAAGTGAATGAGATAGACCAAGTGAGCATTTCAGGATGTCAGAAACAGGAATGAAGTTTAAATAAAACCACAAAAATAAAACCATGGAGTCTTTGATAGAATAATAAAGGGTTTAGACTGAAAGGAATCTAACAGATCACAAGCTTAAATTCTTTTTTTTTACAGATAAAAATGTTGAGAGAGACAAGAAGTAACTTTCCCAATTACCTGGAAAACAAAAATCATTTGTTGTTGTTGTTCATCTTTCATTCTTGAAGAGGACCAATGACATCATGAGGATGATGCCTTCACTTGCAAGTGAATTAGATTTAAGTGAGGCAAAGCTGTGCAAAGCTGTCAACCTCACTGTTTCCTCTAGAGTCATTGAAGTCTAGTGGTAAGACAAAAGTCAAGATGACTGGGGATGGCCCAGAATTCGGTGGGTGGCCTTGGCTTTTCTAAATTTTGGTCTTTACCCAGTCTCACTTTGTGTGAGATGATTTCCATTCAGTGACAAAAGACTAGACAGATTATACCACAGTAATGGGTATTCCACTCTTCTGAATCTTAAGTGATGTGACACAGGGGTGGTGAACCTATGGCATCGAGGTTACACGTGGCCCTCTATGTCCTCAAGTCCGGCCCTTTGACTGAATCAAACTTCACAGAACAAATACCATTAATAAAAAAGATTTGTTCTGTAAAATTTGGAACTGGTCAAAAGGCTGCACCCAAGGATCTAGAACCCATATGTGGCCTTATGGTCAAAGGTTCCCCACCCCTGACTCTATTAGTTATCACCTTACTTTAGATTCAATGAGTATATAAAAGAGGTTTGGAGTGATAGATTCCTCAGTATTTAGGAATGGTTTATGTGCAATTATCTAGGAAAAAGAAACGGTTTTCCTGTTCCAGTGTATCAATTAATTTCCCACAGTTTAATTTCTGACTTTTGGAGGAGAAGAATGAAATACCAGTCAGTGAGAAATAATTCATGGCCTAGTTTATCCCATTTGATGAAAGCACATAGCTTTCATGACCATCTGGAAAGGAGCCAGGATCAGAAGGGTTTGACTTTACCTACCAAGATCTGGGATTAGATCTTATTTTGACCCCTTTCTTTGCTGACAATGAGGCCTTCTGTTGTTCTTAAAAATCTCTGGTTTCCACATTATAAAAAGTGCACAATTTGCCCGAGAAGAGCCTCGGGACATATTTACATCTAGGAGTACAAGCTGGCATTTGAGTCAGATGGAGATTCCATGTGGTACATTGTCTTTTTGTTGCTCTCCACTCCCAAAGGACACTGAAGACAGTATAGTTTAGCAATAACAACTTTGGACCTGGACTCAGAAGATCTGAGTCCTAGCCCACTACTTAGCTAAGTAGCCTTGAGTAAGTCATATAACTACCTTGGGTCTCAGTATTCTCAGTAAAAGGATGATACTAATATTTGGTCTACCTGCTTCATAGGGTTATTTTAGGATCAAATATATACAAAATAAGAGATCTATATCTAATATTTTAAAATTTGCAAAGTGCTTTGCATACTTTATCTCATTCCATCCTTATCACAGTCCAATTAGAGCAGATGACATTATACCCATTTTCCAGATGAGGGAACTGAGTCTCACAAAGGGAATTTTCTGAATTTCCCATAGTCATAAAGTTAGACATTTCAGAACTTAGACCTAGAAACAGTGATCTATCCCACTGATGCCCAAATGAGATGAAATCTCATGTGTGGGGATAGATCTGGCCTCCTGCTAATGGACCTAATGTATCTCTGTGATTGAAGGCTCTCTTAAGATTGGTGACTGAATCAGAAGGAGTCACTCCTTCAGTTGGATGTATGAGCTGTGGAAAATCTCTGTCTCCCCTTCTATGTGTACCACATCCACATCAGTTCTCTCCTTTGGACTTGTGTCAACTGAGGCAGGGGATTTCTCTCTTTCCACCCCCCAACTACTATCTACGGTATCCCACAGTGAGCACATGGAAATGACAATCAGCATTTGTTTGCCTAAGTGAGCCTGATATAAGACTTTAAGTGTTGGATTGTGCCCTTTGATTTGTGTTTCTTTCAATGAACACAGGCCACCATCTCTACTAACACTCCTGAAAGAGGGGTATTTCTAGCCTCAGAAGCTGCCTTGCAGGATTAAGAGGTCTAGAATTTCTTAGTTGGAACTGGTTTTCCACTGAGAAAAGCCTCATTAAATTATACCCTTATCAGAAGAGAAGATATTCACCTCCAGGAGAATATTATAGTTGAAAGAACCAAGAAAACCAAAGCCATGCCAGGCTGGCCAAAATATCAAAACTTTGTCATTTGCTAAGGATGATACAGATCTAAGGTAAATGTTCAGTAGTCCCATACATTTCTCAAAAGTGTCTATCTCTGTGGATAATAAAATAAAGATGATATATTATTTAATTTAAAATACTGTTAATGAGTGCCTGTTAAGTGTGGGGAGCCAAAGAAGCCTGGTTCAGAACTCAGATGTTAAATCCTAATAGTGGACTTTAAAACAAGAATCTCTGAGATGCGACTTTTCATCGAGTTAGCTCCTGAGTTCTTTGTTATGGGTTACACTTATAAAGATGTTACTTAAGTTCTGAGATCAATAGACTGTACCCCAAGATTTTAGTTATTGAGGGCCAAAGTATCTGATTCTGCACTCAGGTATCTTTGGCTGGCGAGCTCCAAACATGATGACTTTTGAGGATTACACTTCAGCTTTGAAGTTTGCTCTCAATTTTATCCGTTTACGACTGCAGCTGCCTTAACAGGTACCTGAGGCCTAGATCAAAGGTCTTACCCTAAGACCTTAGGCTCCTAGATAACAAATCCTTGTCAAATTATCTATTCCATGCTACTTCCAGGATACAACAGGCTAAGGTAATGATTAGAAAACTTGAGTCCCCTTCCTTTGTCTTCTTGCTCTATAAAAGCCTTGTCCTGAGAACCAATAAATGAAGTTCATAGTTCTTCCTTGAACTACCCACATGGCCTGATCATTTCTTATTCATGTCTCCGGATCATGCTAAGTGCTGGACACTGAGCAGCCCATGGCATGTTAAGTCTTTTGTCTTTTTTTTTTTAAACAAATGCTTTATTAACTTCTGTTTTACATCATTCATTTCTGCCAGATTTTGAGTTACAATCATTTCCCCCCATTATTCCCCTACCCAACCTCCCAGAATAGTAGTCCCACAAGATATCGCTTCCTCCAATCTGCTCTCTCCCATACCTTCTCCCATACCCCCATCGACTTTTCCATTAGAAGAAGGTGAATCTTTGTGTCCCAATGCCTGCACATCTTATCTCCCAATTACAAGCAAAAGAGTATTAATAAGAGTATTTATATATATTTGAAACATTTAATGTTACGACCTCGAATTTCAGATCCATTTCCTTCCTCCCTTGTCACCCATTCCCTCTGGGGAGATAAGTAATTCAGTATATGTTGTACATGTCTAGCTATGCAAAACATTATCATAGTAGATATATTGTACAAGGCTGCTTATAATTCCCTCCCATTCATCTCACCCCCACCTGGTCCACTCCCTACATGATCCTGTCCCTCTCCTATAGTGGGAACTTCCAACCTCCCCTCCCCCCAAGGATGCCCTCCCATCCATCATGCCTCCTCTCACCCCCCTTCCCCCTATCCTGCTGCAGGTTGAGATATCCCATTTAGTATGTATGTCATTTTCTCCCTGAACCAAATTCAATGTGAATGTGGTTTTGCCTTTTTAGCCTTCCTTATTCTCCCCCTCTTTTGCAACCACTTCCCCTTCCTTCTTCTACATGGGATAGTTTACCCTCCCCTGTCTCTCCCCATCTCTTCTTGCCACTTTCCTCTCTCACCTCACAACTTCACTCCTTGAGTATCCTCCCTTCCCAACAAATTCAACCTATGCCCTCTATCCATATATAACTGTAACCATATACACACACATTCACATATGTATTCATATGACCACACCCCTTCTTCCATTATTTTCATAGTGAGAAAGATATCATCAGTCACAGTTATTGCTTTTCCATATAGGAATGTAAATAGTTCAACTTTGATAAGTTCCTTTTGATTTCTTTTCCCTGATTACCTTCTCAGGCATCTCTTGCTTCTTGTGTCTGGATGTCAAATTTTCTATTCAGTTCTGGTTTTTTCCTCAAGAATGCTTGAAAGTCCTCTATTCCACTGAATGACCATATTTTCCCCTGAAACAAAATACTCAGTTTTGCTGGGTAGGTGACCCTGGGTTCATTCCCAGCTCTTTTGCCCTCTGGAATATCATATTCCATGCCCTTCGATCCCTCAGTGTAGAAGCTGCCAGGTCCTGGGCTATTCTGATTGTGTTTCCACAATATTGAAATTGTTTCTTCCTGGCTGCTTGTAGTATTTTCTCCTTGATCTGGGGATTCTGGAACCTGGCTATAATATTCCTGGGAGTTTTCTTTTTGGGATCTTTTTCAGGAGGTGATCGGTGGATTCTTTCAACCTCTATTTTGCCCTCTGGATCTAAAACATCAGGGCAATTTTCCTTGAGAATTTCTTGAAGGGTGATTTCTAGGTTCTTTCTTTGATCATGGCTTTCAGGTAGTCCAATAATTTTTAAATTGTCTCTCCTGGATCTATTTTCCAGGTCAGTGGTTTTTCCCATGAGATATTTCACATTGCCTTCCAATCTTTCGTTTGTTTGGATCTGCTTAACAGCATCTCGATTTCTCACAAAGTCACTAGCTTCCATTTGCTCCAGTCTAACTCTGAAGGAATGAATCTCCTCAGTGAGCTTTTGAGATTCTTTTTCCATCTGGCAAATTCGACTTTTTAAGGCATTCTTCTCCTCATTGCCCTTTGGGCCTCCTTTGCCATTTGAGTTAGTCTATTTTTTAAGGTGTTGTTTTCCTCAGTCAGGCTGTTGACCCTCATTTCATACTTTTCCTGCATCCTTCTCATTTCTCTTTCCAATTTTTCCTCCACTTCTCTTATTTGATTTTTAAAGTCCTTCTTAAGGTCCTCTATGGCCTGCAACTCGCTCATGTTTTCCCCTGGGGCTTTTGGAGCAGCACTTCTGACCTCACAGTCCTTTTCCCGCTCTATGCCCCCAAAATAGGAGTCTAGGGTTGCATTTTTCTGTTTCCTTTGCCTTGGCATGTTGCCACTTAATTGCTTGACTTTGGGCTTGTTGCCACACTATGGCTTTAAGGCCAGATAGAGGAATTTTCGTCCCGAACGTGTGGGGGGCAACTTCCGTTTCTGGCAAGCTGTAAACCCACCCACAACTTCCACCCTAGATCACAATCCAGATCCAGGGAGGTTAAAGCAAGAGCGATTACCCCCCAAGACTGATCGCTGGATCTCCCCAAGATTTGTAGGCTGGGAGCTGGATCTGCCTCTGAAAACTACAAAATGGCGTGTCTCCTCAGCGGCTTCTTGCCCCCAGGGGAGGGAGCTGACGCATTCCCCAAATACAGGTCCCAAAGTCCATAGGACGCTAACCTCTTACTTTGTTCTAGGCATGTCTATGTTGAAAATTCTGGAGTCGCCACAGCTCCTGTTGTTCTGGGGTTCCTCCCGCCGGCTGCTGGCCCTGCCACCCTGGGGCTAAAACCTCGGCTCATGCGGACCTGGGCTCGGCTCCGCTTCCTACTCTCTGCGTGTTGCACGCTGCCTGCTCCCAGACCACTGCGCTTGTCCTTCCTGCAGGGCTGCTGGGCTGTGGTCAGCGGGAGGTTAGCTTCTCTGTGTCGTTCTGTGGGTGCTGGGGCTCCAGAAGTTTTTCAGAGTCCCCTTTTACATAGTTTGGGGGGAATCTGGGGGCAGAGAGGCTTGGACGAGCTGTTTCTACTCCGCCATCTTGGCTCCGCCAAGTCTTTTGTCTTTTACTCAATTGTGGTGGAGGAAGCAAATAGCTGTCATCTCTTATTTTCTATGAGTACCTTTTCCTGAGGGATCTTGTTAATCCCTTTGGGGGATGCCCTTTGGGGAATTAGTCATATTAAACTGTGTTTAAGAATATTTTCCTTGGAGGCAAAATGCAGGAGAGTATGAGAAAAGTTTGACTCCCTTATATTAAGGATCAAGCTCCATCAGGATTTGATATAGGAATCACTAGTGCGGAAAGCTGAATTCTCTTTCCTTGAAGGTCTCCTTCCATCTCTAGGTCACAAGGTGAGCTATATAAATTGCCTTGAGAACTTTAAAGCACTATATAGATTCTGTTGACTCTTAGTGAGTTAGTGGAGATGGCAGTACTTTGAGAAGCATTCCTCCTACATCTATGTAAAGATTTACTCTCATGATTAGAATAAGTATTTTGAACTTTCCCCTCACATTTAATGTGTATTTAAATGGTATCTAGTTCTTAAGTCTGTTAAGTATAGAGTTTTTTTTTTATTTCATTGGTATACCAAGATTCCAATGAAGAACTTCTCTATTAATATATTAGAGTATCTGAGGCACTGCAAGGTGAAATTACTTGTCCAGGGTCACATAGTCAGCATGTTTCTGAGGTGAAACTTAAACCCAGTCCTTCCTGATCCTGTTTCAGCCTCTCTATATTACACTCACCGTATAAAACTACTAATGTACAGTGGTAGAGTAGTCATGCTAATAGAAGCAGAAGCAAATAAAAGGCATGAAACAATTGGTGAGTTTGGGGGATTTTTTGCTCTTTCTTTTAAAAAAAAGTATTTTATTCACTTATTTTTTTTTTGGAACACAGAAACATTTTTATTCTTTTTTGTTCCAAATTCTCTTCCTTTTTCTCCTCTCCTCCCCACTTCTCCACTCAATGGGAGGGCAAGATAAATCAAAACCATTACATGCAGCATGATGCAATTGTTATATAGATACAGAACAGTCAGCATGATACAATTGTTGGTAAAAAGCAAACAAACAAAAAACATGACTGTATCATTGAAGTGTAGCAAGAATTTGTGAGGTACTTATTGTATGCCTCTCAACAGGCACCATTCTATTTTCCCTCTCCATGCTTTTGCACAAACAGCCACCATACCTGGAATGCTCTCCTACTTCATTTTCACCTTTTAGAATCTCTAGTTGCTTTTGAGTGTTTGCTCAAATCAATTCTCATTCAATGATTTTTCTGATTTCCAAGTTATTAGCATCCTCAGGATAATTAGATTGCATTTATTTTTGTCTATAATGTATATTTACCCTTTGGGGTATTTAGGTAGAATGTGAAGTTTGTTGATGGACCATTTTCATTTTTGTCTTTAATACAGTGCCAAGCACTGAACTTGGACTCTAGTAGAGACAAATTTTGTTCCCATGAATTGAATTGTAGGGAATACAAAGGAACCAGAGAATCTGATCCTACCCAAAGGACTTATAAAACCAAGTTCTCAGTTTAATGTTCAAGGCTCTCTAATCAAATTACCTCAGCCTTATCTAACCTTATCTTGCACTGCACCTTAGTATAAACCCTTTATTTCAATCAGACCACTTTATTCCTGTTCCTCTCCAATATCAAGTTCATTATCTTTACTGTGTCTTTTTGTCATTTGCTCACATCTAAAATATTCTTTCCCACTTCCTTTTGCCAATACAAAACCAAATGTGCCTAAAAATTCCAACTCCAAACTTATCAATCAAATACCACAGCTTTCATTGTTCTCCTATCTCTCCAATCACAAATTCTATTTTTTTCTAAATTATCTTTCTCCTTCTACTCCCTAAATTTGGGAACCTTGAAGACTTTGTACCACTTTTCTTTTGTGTGTCACCAAATATCTTCCTTTAATTCATGCTTTTAGTTATCATCCTTTGGCATATGACTCCCAAATCTTGGTATCTACAGTCATGACTTATATTGAGCTCCAATCATTTTCTAACTTTATATATTTAAAATGCCCACTTGATATCCGTTCAGCATGTCAAACACAACATATTCCAAATTTAACTTATATTTTCACCTTAAACTTCTGCCCTTATCCCTAGCTCTTACTCTGCCACCCAGGTTTATAACCTGCGTCATTTTTGGTCTTTTCTTTTCCTTATAGCTCTTCCAAACCCAATTAGCTGTCAAGGCCTAATGATTTTTTCCATAATACTTCTCACATCAATCTTATCCTATCCCTCTGCCTGATAAAACCCTAGTTCAAGTCATAATTACATCTTAAAGAATTATTTTAATTGTTTCCTAACTGGGTTTCCTTTCTCTAGTCTCTTCATCTTTCAATCCATCCTTCATGCTATTGAAAGTGTAATTTTTTTAATTAACAGGTATGATTATGTCAGGCCATTTAAAAAAAAAAATAAATCAATGGGTGTGAAGGATTGGAAGATGCCAGCAAAGATGAAGGGGAAAAAGTAGTATAGTCTAGCTCCCTGCCCTCCCTCATGATTGTTCCAACAAAAACTTAAGCTGACCTACTGACCAAGTAATAATATTGAAATATAAAGCACATAACTGGGAGTCAAGATGGCAGAGTAGAAAAATCTCTTCAGCACAGCTCTTGCTCCCACCACCTCCAAATTTATATAAAAGGGGGACTCTGAATGACCTCAGGAACTCCAGAACCCACAAAACAACACAGATAAGCTAACCTCCCACTGAGGACAAGCCCAGCAGCCCGGTATGGAGCGGCCAGCTCAGAGGTCTGGGAGTTGAGCCGAGGCCCCCATGAGTTGGAGGTTTTAGCTCCAGGGTGGCAGGACCAGCATCCAGCTGGACGGACCCTAAAACACCAGCAGTTGTGGCATTTCCAGAATTGCCAACACATAGATGCCAACTACAAAGTGAGAGGTTAGTGCAGTATGGACTTTGGGATTCATTAGTGGGGAGAACATGTCGGCCTCTTTCCCTGGATATGAGAAGCTGCTGAGACACTTCAGCTCAGCTGCAGACACACACAGCAGCTTCAGTTCCTGGCCTGTGAACTGTAGGGGTACCAGGCGATTGTTCTTGGGGGGAGGGGGTAATCACTCTTGCTTTACCCTTCTTGGATCTGGATTTCAGTCTGGGGTGGAGGTCATGGAGTGTATGACCAGCTTGCCAGAGTGTGTGGAGGCTTCAGAGAGGCCACCCAACTAATACCTCTGGCAGTTGGGAAAACCCCAGCATTAGGGATGGAAGCGCCACTGGCTGGTGGCAGAATCCTACTGTGGCAAGCAGCCCAAAAGTCAAGTAATTGAGTGGCAACATGCCTAGGCAAAGGAAACAAAGAAAAAAATTCAGCATTAGACTCCTATTTAGGGGGAAAAGAGGATCAAAGCATGGAACAGGAGGAGGACTGGGAGGTCAGAAATCCTGCTCCAAAATCCCCAAATAAAAATATGAGGCAAAAGAGGCTCAAAAAGGCAATGAGGAGAAGAATGCCTTAAAAAGACAAATTTGCCAGATGGAAAAAGAATCTCAAAAGCTCACTGAGGAGAATCATTCCTTCAGAATTAGACTGGAGCAAATGGAAGATAGTGACTTTATGAGAAATCAAAATGTTGTTAAGCAGATACAAACAAATGAAAGAATAGAAGGCAATGTGAAATATCTTATGGGAAAAACCACTGACCTGGAAAACAGATCCAGAAGAAATAATTTAAAAATTATTGGACTACCTGAAAACCATGATCAAAGAAAGAACCTAGAAGTCATCCTTCAAGAAATTCTCCAGGAAAATTGCCCTGATATTTTAGAACTAGTGGGCAAAATAGAGGTTGAAAGAATCCAACGATCACCTCCTGAAAAAAAGATCCCAAAAAGAAAACTCCTAAGAATATTGTAGCCAGGTTCCAGAATTCCCAGATCAAGGAGAAAATATTACAAGCAGCCAGGAAGAAACAATTTTAATACTATGGAAATGCAATTAGGATAACACAGAAGCTGGCAGCTTCTACACTGAGGGTATTGAAGGGCTTGGAATATGATATTCCGGAGAGCAAAGGAGCTGAGATTAAAACCAAGAATCACTTACCCAGCAAAACCGAGTGTCATGTTTCAGGGGAAAAAATGGTCATTGAGTGCAATAGAGGACTTTCCAGAATTGAATAGAAAATTTTTCATACAGATACAAGAAGCAAGAGATTCTTGAGAAGGTAAACAGGGAAAAAGAAATCATCGTGAACTTACCAAAGTTTAACTCTTTACATTCCTACATGGAAAAACAATTACTGTAACTGATGAAACTTTTCTCAGTATGAAAATAGTTGAAGAAGGGTATATGAGCATATGAATACATTTGTGAATATGTGTATATATGTTTACAAGTATACATAGATAGAAGACACAGGTCGAATGTAATAGGAAGGGATGGTACTTAGATGAAATTAAGAGGTGAGAGAGGGATATAACTAGAGGAGATGGGGGGAGACAGAATGGGGTAAACTATTTCATATAGAAGAAGCAACGGGAAATGTTTACAAGGGGGGGAGAACAGGAAGTCAACAAGGCAAAACCTTATTTTCATTGAATTTGGATCAGGGAGAGAATGACAAACATATTAAATAGGATATCTCACCCTACAGCATAGTTGGGGGTTAGTGCATGAGAGGGGGGATGATGGAAGGCAGGTTGGGAGGGAAGGGGGTGAGGGAATTTGGAAGCACCCACTTCTGTAAAGGGACAGGATCAAAGTAGGGAATAGACCAAGTGGGAGGTGGGATTAGAGGGAGATAAATATAGTCAGTCCTTTACAATATATCTACTATGGTAATGTTTTACATAGCTACACATGTACAACCTATACTGAACTGCTTATCTTCCCAGTAAGGGTGGGTGACAAGGGAGGAAGTGAATGAATCTGGAATTCAAAGTTTTAAAATCAAATGTGCAAAAATATATAAATACTATTATTAACACTATAATTGGGAAAGAAGATATACAGGCATTGGGGCACGGAGATACACCTTGTCCTACTGAAAAAGTCAAAGTGGGTATGGGAGAAGATATGGGAGAGAGAAGATGGGACAAGGGATTATCCTTTGGGGTTGCTATTCTGGGGTGCAGTGTAGGTAAAAATGGGGGAAAATTGTAACTCAAAAGCTGGCAGAAATGAATGATGTAAGCCAGAATTTAAAAAAGCATTTGAAAAAAAAGCACATAAGCAGAGTTTGATGAGTAGAAGTCTATGCCAATAAAGAAGGAGTCAAGGGAAGCAAGTGTCACTTAAACCTTACTTTTATTTGAAACGGTCAAAGAATGGTATTACACACACACACACACACACACACACACACACACACACACACGCAGAGTTTCATGTAGAAATTCATTCAACAAAGAAGAAATGGGAGAGTGCAGATGGGTGATAAAGAGGGAGGGTAGATTCAGCCAGGGGTTAGTCATAAGCAAAATCAAATCTAAGCTCAGGGATGGAATCATTAATGGGAGGTAAAAAAGAGAAAAGATAAGAACCATGGGGTGTGACTGATAATAAGAGAATCGGGGCAGGGAAACAGAAGCTGATAGGATAAAGCATAACACATTGGGCAATAGAGCACATTACTCTTTCACAAACCTTTGTAGCGATCAGGAAACAAGGAGAGGAAGAAGGATAAGAGAATAGAACAGAGGGGGAAGGAGAAGACACACATTAATTATCTTAACTGTGAATGTAAATGGTATGAATCCATCCATAAAACAAAAGAGAATAGCAGAAAGGATTAGAAAGCAAAAATTCAAATAATATGTTGTTTACAAGACACATAAATATTCACATAGTCAAAATGAGGACCTGGAGCAAAATTTATTATGCTTCAAATTAACTCAAAAAACCATCATGATTCTGGAGGCAATCACAAAAATAGACTTGATTAAAGAGAGAAATAAGAAAACTATATTTTTCTGAAAGGTACCATGGACAATGAATTAATTTTAATACTTAATATATATGCACCAAATGGCATAGTATTTAAATACTTAGATGAAAAGTTAAATGAGTTATAGGGAGAAACTGACAATGAACTATTATAGTAGGGGACCTTAATATACCCCTTTTACAACTATGCAATACTAACCAAAAAATAAACAGAAGTTAAGGACCTGAAAAGAATTTTAGAAAAAAAAAATTAGATATGATAGATCTTTGTTGATTATTGAATGACAGTAGGAAGGAATATATAATTATCAGATATGTATGACATCTTTATAATAATTTACCATATGTTAGGCCATAAACCTTATAAACAAATGCAGTAACGTAGAAATATTAATGGTATCCTTTACTGACAACCAACCTCCTTTTGAGGACACATCCAGGCCAAAAATTCACTCTTCAAACTTGCATCAGACTCCCCTGACTACCTCTCTATCTCTTCCTCAAAAGCTTTATTTTCAAATTAGCAATACCTCTATCCTAACAATAATGACAAGATTGTAAAAATGTACAGCTTTGAAAGACTTAGGAAATCTGATCAATGTAACAACCAACCATTTTCTTTCAGGGTACCAATGATAAAGATTGATGCCCACCTCCTAACAGAGAGAATATGGACTCAATATGGATACAGACAATATGGAAATATGTTTTCCTTAACTATGAGTATTTGGTATGAGGACTTCTTTTTCCTTTTTTTTGGTGGGGGGGAACAGAGCAAATATTTCTTAATTTAAAACAAACTTAATTTAAATAAAGCTTCCCTGGCCCTCCATTGGTGGCCAAATAAAATATAATCTCCTTAGTCTGCCATAGAAGGCTATCTAAGATCTTTCACCAGCCTAACTTTTCAGCCATCTCTCAGAGTGATTCCTTTGACATATTTTATATTACATTCAATATAGATGTCTCATTGTCTACTCTCATTCACCTCCTCCCATTCCTTGACTTTGTATGTGTTGCTCCCATTTCTGGTGTGCTCCTTTCCTCCCTCTTCACGTAAGAAATTCTTTCTCTTTAAGTACCAGCTCAGATGTCTTTTTAAAGCCTTCCTTAACCTTCCCAGTCACAAATCATCTGTCTCTCCTAAAGTTTCTCACACTATCCCATTTGGACATATTCCATGCACTTATCATTAGTTAGTCCTATTTGTATTATAGATATTTGTATCCATATATCATCTATTCACTAATATGTAATCTCTTTAAGAGCAGAAACTGTCTCATTTCATTATGTATAAAAGAAGTGTGGCAGCATGAGAAGCAGAATAGTGTAGTGAATAGGATGTTATACTCAGAGTTGGGAAAACCTCAATTAAAATCCTACTTCTGATGCTTAATAACTGTATGACCCTGTACAAGCCACTCAGCTTCCAAGGGCATCGGTTTTCTTACCAGTAAAATCAGAGCATTTAACTCAATACCTTCTAAGGTCTCTCCCAGCTCTAATGGGTGATACCTTGATTTTACAAAGAGAACAAAATGGATTGTCTTTATGAAAGCACTCAACTCTTTTAATAACTTTGAGTTTCTCCTGGAAACAAGGGTCAACTTTTTAAATATTGATATTCTTGTAAAACTGTGAATTATAGAATATATGAAAAAAGAATCAATCAATCAATCAATTGAAAAGCATTTGTTCAGTGCTATGTGTCAGGCATTATGCTAAATGCTGGGATACGAATATAAGCAAATAAGAAAGTCCTTGTCCTCAAGGCCCTTACATTCTAATTGAGAAAGATGATATATATGAGGAGCAAGAGTTTTAATGGGACATGACAGAATATGACATGTCTTGTGAATGACTAATATAGGTATTGGGCTTCAGAATGAGACAAGATAAGTGAAGTTCCACCAAGCAGAGAGCTTCACAGAAAATGTGACCAGAGTGAAGGCTGGGCTACAAATCAGAAACAGCAGGGTTTGGCTTCGGAATTACATTAGGTGAAAACTCACCAATCAAAGTCCTGGAGTAATTTGTTAAGCACTTGCTTGGTGCTATGCATGATGGTTAAGATCTGCAAATAAAAATAGAAAAGCAAAGCCACTTTCTGACCTCAAGAAATTTATTCTCTAATTGGGGAGGAAAAAATGACATAGGAAAATTGGGTCCAGGTTACTCAAAGGGGCATTTTGATACAAAAAATTAATGAGATAATGAGTGGGGACCTAGAAGTGTAGATTGACCCATCTTTTTCTATAAACAAAGGCAGAGATGATTTGATCATTGTTCCAGAACTTTTAGATTATTGGAAAATTTGGAAGAAAGAAGGAAAGAAAAGGGGAGAGATAAGCCTGCTGATGAGGCTATTGATAATATGACTGGGGAGTACGGAGTGAAGAGAAGCAGGGTGAGGACCTGCCTAAAATAGTGGGTTAGGTGAGGCAGTCCTCAACCAGGGGGGAATGTGGGGAGCACAGGGTAGACATTCCAAAGATTCCACTGTCTCCCAATAAGTCAAGTCAAACATTACTCAAAGGTTAATAGAGAAGCACTTGATGGACATAAGCAGGGCACTACATATATGAACCAGAAATTGGGTGGGAAAGGCAATATAAAATATGTCAGCAGAAAGTCAGGAAAAAAAAGTAACAGAAACTAATAATGTAGTAAAGAATGAAGAATAGCCACTTGGGCTGATATGGATGGACTGCAAATGGCACTGTTGAAGGAAGTAGCCACATTATTGACATCACAAAAACAACAAAGTATCACCAGCACATGAAATGATACATTACTATAACATGTACATAATAAATACATGTAACATTGAATTAATTTTGATTTTCCTGGGAATCCTGCTGTATTTATTCTCTGTCACATAATTTAAGTGCTTTATCATATATGGTTTATACAGCCAAATGGTTCTGTTTTATAACACAAATAATAAATACTAATATGTTCCCTAAATATGTAGGACTCTGAGTGTTACTAAAGGAGACTTCTTGCTTGATTGGGGAACATAGAAAGCCCACAGCTATAAGTGTTTCTGACCCTGGAAGCATATTCTCCGAGTTAGAAATAGAAAATTTTAGATTCTAGTCCCAGGCTAGGAAAAGCTCTCAGAGGTGCCCTACCTCCTCATGACATGAACAAAGGATAAGAAGGACATGCAACGAAAAGTGTCAATCACAGATGTTTACAAGAAATAAGGTCAAATCAGTCAGATTTGGTCTTCAATAAAAAAAACATTTAGAAACTGTTGCCAGTCATATCCCCAAACAGTTCCTTCCTTATCTGCTTTTTTCCTCGGCATTCCAATTAACAGAGTAAGTGCCCCCTACCAAAAAACAAACAAAAACAGTAGGCTTGATAATTTGATTTTCATATCTTCAGGTTTTAGATGTAGCCCTGATCTTTCTACTGGGCTTCAGTCTTTCATCAGAACCCACCTGTTGAATATTTTCATTTAGATGCACTTTAGCTAACATAACTTGTTGAATTACACAAACTCAACAAATCCTAAAGAGAATGCATTATTTTTTGCCCTCCAGACCTATCCTTCTTCCTATTAAATATGCATTGCAGGTATTACTACCATCCTTCCATTCATCAATGTTTGTAATTTCATGATACGGCCTGACTCCTCACTTTCCCTCACCCTACACTCACAGGAAGTTTCCAGACCTTGTTGCTTCATTCCATTGTACCTCCACAACAACAAAGCTTGGGTCAAATTCATTCTTTCCTATCACATAGCACACTTCAGGTGAGGCCTTAATTTCACCTGAAATATTGAATCAATTCTTAATTTGTCTCCCTGCCTCTTCCCTCTCACTGAAATTGAGACCAAAGGGGTATTCCTAAAATGTTATTCTGTTCAAGAAACTCCAATGATTCTTCATTGCTTCTCTGATCAAATACAAAAATTTGAATTTCAAACTCATCAAAGATAGATTCTAGTCTATTTTGCAGATATTACAAATGATTTCCCTATACTAACTCTGCATGTTGGCCAAAGTGGCCTTCACACTCAACATTCTTCTTCTCATCTCCATATATTTGCCTCGCCTGAGTCCCACATCTGAAAAATGCTCCCCTGATCCTTTGCTTCCTTCATTCCTCCCCCTTCCATCGCTCCCTCCATCCCTTAATTATTTCCTCTACTTTCTTTGTTTCTTTCTTTCCTTCATTCCTTCCTTCAACCCTCCCTCCCTCTCTCCCTACCCCCCTTCCATCCATCCTTCCTTCCTTCCTTCCTTCCTTCCTTCCTTCCTTCCTTCCTTCCTTCCTTCCTTCATTCCTTCCTTCCTTTCTTTTGCTACTTTCATAACTCAGATCAAGGGGTCCTTCTTATATAACATTCTATTTTTTAAAACAAATGCTTTATTAATTTCTGTTTCACATCATTCATTTCCACCAGATTTTGAGTTACAATCATTTTCCCCCCATTATTCCCCTACCCAACCTCCCAGAATAGCAGTCTCAGAAGATATGATTCCTCCAATCTGCTCTCTCCCATACCTTCTCCCATACCCCCTTTGACTTTTCCATTAGAGGAAGGTGAACCTTTGTGTCCCAATGCCTGCACATCTTATCTCCCAATAATAAGCAAAAGAGTATTAATAATAGTATTTATATATATTTGAAACATTTAATGTTAAGACCTGGAATTTCAGATCCATTTCCTTCCTCCCTTGTCACCCATTCCCTCTGGAGAGATAAGTAATTCAGTATATGTTGTACATGTCTAGCTATGCAAAACATTATCGTAGTAGATATATTGTACAAGGCTACTTATAATTCCCTTCCACTCATCCAACCCCCCACCTGGTCCATTCCCTACTTAATCCTGTCCCTCTTCTATAGTGGGTACTTCCAACCTCCCCTTCCCCCAAGGATGCCCTCCCATCCATCATGCCTCCTCTCATCCCCCATCCCCCTATTCTGCTGCAGGTTGAGATATCCCATTTAGTATGTATGTCATTCTCTCCCTGAACCTAATTCAATGAGAATGTGGTTTTGCCTTTTTTGCCTTCCTATTTTCCTCTGCCCTTGCAACCACTTCCCCTTCCTTCTTCTACATGAGATAGTTTAGCCTACTCTGTCTCTCCCCATCTCCACTTGCCACTTTCCTCTCTCACCTCATAATTTCATCCCTTGAGTATCCTCCCTTTGCAACAAATTCAACCTATTCCCTCTATAAACATATAACTGTAACCATATACACACACATTCACATATGTATTCATGTGACCACACACCCTTCTTCCATTATTTTCATAGTGAGAAAGATATCATCAGTCACAGTTATTGCTTTCCCATATAGGGATATAAATAGTTCAACTTTGATGAGTTCCTTTTGATTTCTTTTCCCTGGTTACCTTTTCAGGCATATCTTGCTTCTCGTGTCTGGATGTCAAATTTTCTATTCAATTCTGGTTTTTTCCTCAAGAATGCTTGAAAGGGTAGGTTCATAAGAATCTCAGCCTCGGATGGCAGAGCATAAACAGCTCATCCAAACTACTCTGCCCCCATATTCCCTCCAAATTATGTAAAAGGGGACTCTGAACAACTTCCGGAGGCCGAGCACCCACAGAATGACACAGAGAAGCTAACCTCCCGCTGAGGACAGCCCAGCAACCCTGCAGGAAGAACAAGAGCAGCACTCTGGGAGCTGGCAGCACACAACACGCAGAGCGCGGGGAGCCCAGCCGAGCCGAGCCCAGGTCCCCGTGAGCCGAGATTTTAGCCCCAGGGCGGCAGGGCCAGCAGCAGGCTGGAGAGACCCCAGAACACCAGCAGCTGTGGCAACTCCAGAATTATCAACATAGACATGCCTAGGACAAAGTAGGAGGTTAGTGTCCTATGGACTTTGGGACCAGTATTTGGGGAATGCGTCAGCTCCCTGCCCTGGGGGCTAGATGTCACTGAGGAGACATGCCATTTTGTAGTTTTCAGAGGCAGCTCCAGCTCCTGGCCTGTGAACTGTAGGGAGATCCAGCGATCAATCTTGGGAGGTAATCACTCTTGCTTTAACCTCCCTGGATCTGGATTGTGATCTAGGGTGGAAGTCGTGGGTGGGTTTACAGCTTGCCAGAAACGGAAGCTGCCCCCCACATGTTCGGGACGAAAACTCCTCTATCTGGCCTTAAAGCCATAGTGTAGCAACAAGCCCAAAAGTCAAGTAATTAAGTAGCAACATGCCAAGGCAAAGGAAACAGAAAAATGCAACCCTAGACTCCTATTTTGGGGGCATAGAGCGGGAAAAGGACCGTGAGGTCAGAAGTCCTGCTCCAAAAGCCCTAGGGGAAAACATGAGCGGGTTGCAGGCCATAGATGACCTTCAGAAGGACTTTAAAAATCAAATAAGAGAAGTGGAGGAAAAATTGGAAAGAGAAATGAGATGGATGCAGGAAAAGTATGAAATGAGGGTCAACAGCCTGACTGAGGAAAACAACACCTTAAAAAATAGACTAACTCAAAAGGCAAAGGAGGCCCAAAAGGGCAATGAGGAGACAAATGCCTTAAAAAGGCAAATTTGCCAGATGGAAAAAGAATCTCAAAAGTTCACTGAGGAGATTCATTCCTTCAGAGTTAGACTGGAGCAAATGGAAGCTAATGACTTTATGAGAAATCAAGATGCTGTTAAGCAGATCCAAACAAACGAAAGATTAGAAGGCAATGTGAAATATCTCATGGGAAAAACCACTGACCTGGAAAATAGATCCAGGAGAGACAATTTAAAAATTATTGGACTACCTGAAAGCCATGATCAAATAAAGAACCTAGAAATCACCCTTCAAGAAATTCTCATGGAAAATTGCCCTGATGTTTTAGATCCAGAGGGCAAAATAGAGGTTGAAAGAATCCACCGATCATCTCCTGAAAAAGATCCCAAAAAGAAAACTCCCAGGAATATTATAGCCAGGTTCCAGAATCCCCAGATCAAGGAGAAAATACTACAACCAGCCAGGAAGAAACAATTTCAATATTGTGGAAACACAATCAGAATAGCACAAGACCTGGCAGCTTCTACACTGAGGGATCAAAGGGCATGGAATATGATATTCCAGAGGGCAAAAGAACTGGGAATGAACCCAAGGGTCACCTACCCAGCAAAACTGAGTATTTTGTTTCAGGGGAAAACATGGTCATTCAGGGGAATAGAGGACTTTCAAGCATTCTTGACGAAAAAAAACCCAGAATTGAATAGAAAATTTGACATCCAGATGCAAGAAGGAAGAGATGCCTGAGAAGGTAATCAGGGAAAAGAAATCAAAAGGAACTTATCAAAGTTGGACTATTTACATTCCTATATGGAAAATCAATAACTGTGACTGATGATATCTTTCTCACTATGAAAATAATGGAAGAAGGGTGTGTGGTCATATGAATACATATGTGAATTTGTGTGTTTATGGTTACAGTTACATATGGATAGAGGGCATAGGTTGAATTTGTTGGGAAGGGGGAATACTCAAGGGATGAAATTATGAGGTGAGAAAGGAAAGTAGCAAGAGGAGATGGGGAGAGACAGGGTAGGGTAAACTATCTCATGTAGAAGAAGGAAGGGGAAGTGGTTGCAAGGGAGGGAGAGAATAAGAAGGCAAAAAAGGCAAAACCACATTCTCATTAAATTAGGTTCAGGGAGAGAATGACATACATACTAAATGGGATATCTCAACCTGCAGCAGAATAGGGGGATGGGGGATGAGAGGAGGCATGATGGATAGGAGGGCATCCTTGGGGGAAGGGGAGGTTGGAAGTACCCACTATAGAAGAGGGACAGGATTAAGTAGGGAATGGACTAGGTGGGAGGTTTGATGAGTGGGAGGGAATTATAAGCAGCCTTGTACAATATATCTACTATGATAATGTTTTGTATAGCTAGACATGTACAACATATACTGAAATACTTATCTCCCCAGAGGGAATGGGTGACAAGGGAGGAAGGAAATGGATCTGAAATTCAAGGTCTTACGATTAAATATTTCAAATATATATAAATACTCTTATTAATACTCTTTTGCTTGTAATTGGGAGATAAGATGTGCAGGCATTGGGACACAAAGATTCACCTTCCTCTAATGGAAAAGTCAAAGGGGATATGGGAGAATATATGGGAGAGAGCAGATTGGAGGAATTGATATCTTGTGGGACTGCTATTCTGGGAGTGTGTGTAGGGGAAAAACAGGGGTGGGGAATGATTGTAACTCAAAATGTGGTGGAAATGAATGATGTAAAACAGAAGTTAATAAAGCATTTTTTAGAAAAAAAGAACTTAATAAAAGGCAAATCTAAAACCCGACACATTGGTTTCTTTTCTAACCCTTTGAATTTTGTGTTGTCCAATACTTCACTTTATGTCATAGACAATAAATGGGGAATTTGAAAAAGGCTTATAAGATTTAGACTTGGAATCACCACTGAGATCAACCTTCTTTTACAGAATCAGAGACTAGGGAAGGTAAAGAAATTTGCAAAACTGCTCCTTCTCAGAGTCCTTTCTTGGGCCTTGATCTACCATTCTTCCTGACTCTGGACTTTGTGTTAGGGCAGGGCCTTGTCCTATTCTGGAGGGAATGTCTGGCTTGAACTTTTGTCTTTTGGGGTTCTTCTGCTGCTTTAGGCTGGGCTGGGGTGGGGGTGGGGGGTTCTGTGTTATTCCAGGAGCTCAGGGACAGCACACACTGAGGATTTGCAAGTTTTCAGCATTTCCAAAGAGGTCTGATCCAGGGCAAAGTCTGATAACTTCCCTCCTGCTCAGAGCTCAGCAAATTCCTGACCTGGATTTGGATCTGCTCAGCACTCCTGGCTTGCCTCTAGTTGGAAACTCCAGGCGCTGCTGCTAGACTCAAACACTATCAGCCATCTGGAAAATGCTTCAGGTTCAGTGTAATAGGACTGTAGGCTCCTCTTTGGTATGGGATTCTTGCCCTGTTTATTCTGCTGCAGGCTTCAGACTGGGCTGGGAGCTGGAATTGAAACCTTGGCTATTGAGCCCTGAACCACAGCTGCTGCTTGCTTCTGAACTTGTTCCTTGCTCAGTCCATATAGCTCAGGGCCTGTGAACTCCCCTTACCTTGGAAAAGTACTCATAGGAGCAGATCCTCTCCTCTCTCAGCCCTAGATCTGTGACCTGGAGCTGAGTAGTAAACAACACAGCTGCCCATTTGCACCTGTCCCCACAGCCTACACAAGGTTGAGGTCTTTCTATGAGTCTGGAACATCATCTTGGCATGGTGAATACCACTGGTCCTCTTAGTTCTTATGGACTAGAATGTTAAATGTGGTTTCCCTCTGGTTAGATCCCATCCTCAGTATCCAGCACCTCTTTCTATCACCCTATGCAAACCTGAATTGAAAATATGAATCACTGTTTCCTTTCTTCCTTCCTCTCTCCCTCCCTTCCTCCTTCCTCCCTCCTTCCCTCCCTTGCTTCCTTTCTTCTTTCCTTTCTTCCTTTATCTCCTGATTAGCACTCAGTCTGGTGCACTTTCTGGATCTTAATGGAGGAGTTGTATTGGAGGAACTCAACTGTATTTTTCCCTCCTACTTAGTTATATCGATTTCTTGTGTCAGTGATCTTTCCACCTTTCTATACTGTTTTTACAGATTTGTCATCAGGGTGTGGATACTGTTGTCTTCTGTTGTGAGAAGCTTCAATGTCCAAGATACCTCAAAAATGTCCGTTTACAAGATAAGTCCTCAGAGAAGAGCCATATACTCAGTAGTGGCTAGTGGGGGAATCTGTTGTTTGTTACTTAATATACTGCTTTGCTTATTGTTTGAGTCTGTGTTGCACTCCCTTATGGCCTGAAGTATTAGAATGTAAATTATACTACAGGCTCTGTTTATGCATCTGGAGCTTGATTGAAGAACTTCCATTGAAGTAGTTTAGTGGAAATTTTTAGTAGGACATTGGTCATGGCTGTTCAAAACAGGCTAAGCCAAAGAATGCTGGACTCGGAGTGAGAAGAAATGAATTTAGTTCCTACCCCTGACACTCACCAAATATAGTTGTCACAGTCATGGGCTTAGAGGGGCAATGTGGAACAGTGGCAAAACCCCACTGGATCTGCTTTTTAGGGTACTCTGGGCTCAAGTCCTATCTCAGACACTCTCTGTGTGATCTATTTACTTAATAGTTCTTGGCCCCAGGTTTTTTCACCTATGAGATAAGAGTGTTGAACTAGCTGAAGACTTTGAGCTTTAAATCTATAAGCTTTGAGTCCTTAGACATGGCCCAATCACTTTATTTTGCAAATCAGGAAACTAAGGTCATAAAGATAAGATGATTCACCTAAATTCCAACAAGTATTATGTAGGGGGAAAATGGCATCTGAACTTATCCACACTCTCCATTCTTTTCAGCGTACCACATTCTACCGCCAATGTCACTTTGCACAAGTCACTTAAATGCTTTGGACCTGTTTCCAGGTGTTTTTGTAGTTGTGTGACTCTTTGTGACCGCATTTTGGAATTTTCTTGGCAAAGACACTATAGAGGGTTACCATTTTATTCTCTGGCTTGTTTTACAGATTAAAAAGCTGAGACAAACAGGATTAAGTCACTTGACCAGGGTCATATAGTTGGCAAGTGTCTGATATTGGATTTGAACTCAGGTCTTCCTGACTCCAAGCCTGGCACTTCATCCATTACATCACTTCACTGTCCAGCATCCATGGTTATAGAATGTTTTGAACTGCATTATTCCTAGGGTCCTTTCTAGCTCAAACACTCTGTGATTCTGCCATGTTTCTTCTATCTCTCCTTTTATCTTATCCTCTGGGAAGGGGCAGGGCCTAGTGCTTTCTGAGACTAAGGCTCTTTGCCACTAGAAGATGTGGGGGAAAGGCTGCAGGAGAAGGCTAGGGATTGATTACCATGCTTTGATTTTAAAATGCTGCTTTCACTATTATTATATATTGCCAGCTACCTTGATGTCTATGTTTTGAAATGTAGGATATTTTTTATTCCCTTGCTTTCTTTGCTTTTATGTGAGTACTATATTAATGGAAATTAATTTATCTTTCTCTGATTGCAATAAGTTAAATTCCCTAGTCAAACCCCATTCTAAAATAAACAGAAATATTTTACTGGCCACATCAAATACAAGAAGAACAAGAAGTACAATGAACAATTTAGAGGAACAGTAAAGCAAAATAACCACTTCAGTTATTAAAAAGTAAAGCCAACAGTCATAAATCTAGGTTGTGTGAGTAATTAGAATTTCTTATTTCTGGGAAACTCAGGGTCCTCTTGGATCAAGCTACACTGTTTTCTTTGTAATCACTATCACTCAGACAGGCATTTTTATTTCTTGTCCTGTTTTCCTGCTTTGGCTGTCTTAATGAAGAGGATGTGAAATGATTAAAAATAGCCCACTCTTCAACATTATGTGAATACCTTTTCAGGTTTATTACTCTCAGGCCATTTCCTCTAGAGCCTCACTAACTGCTTTACAACCCACACCACAGACCATACCCAGTAGGTTTCAACACTTCCATCTCTAGAACGTTCACCCCAGGGCCCTACTGTCCTAATTTGTAACGACTTCTCTGGTATCGCTTTGTCAGGAAAATCCCCGTCATGCTTTACTTCATTTCCTATTCTCCTTGGATCTCTTCCATGGACTTACCAATTGCTTTGCCTCTGGAATCAAACCCTCCTGTTCCACCACCCTTTAATTCTTGAACTGTGATCTTCAGTTCAATTCTGTCCTGGTCCTATTCCTGAGTGGGGTATGTTATTCTGTTGCCAGATGGCCCCATTCTCTATTATGTTCCCTCCCTGACCACCATTCCTCCATATCTGGTATTTCCCTCATCAAAATTAGAGATTTTTGATGTAAGGGGCTATCTTTTCCTCTATATTTGGGTTTTTAGCACTTAAAATGGTGCTTGGCAAACAGTAATTGCTTATTTTCTTTTCATTCATTGCCTGCATCTATTCACTGTTCATACACCCCCTTGGTGAATTCTACAATCCATCCACACTGACTTTCTTAGCTTTTCCTCAGATATAGCATTCTATCACCCATATCTCTATAACTTTGAACAGGTAGTTAGAAACTTTAGAAATTTTTTCTAAACTTTTTAGAAACTCTGACTTCTTTTGAAGTCCAACTCAAGTGCGACCTCATCCATGAAGCCTTTCCTGAATCCTCTTAAATCCTTAACAACTACTGTCTTCCACCAAAATTATTTTTATTTATTTTTTGTTCGTAGATTTTATACACACACACACACACACACACACACACACACACATATATATTAGGGGCATGTGTAATGCATGTGTGTAGTAGTAGTAGTAGTAGTAGTAGTAGTAGTAGTAGTAGTAGTAGTAGTAGTAGTAGTGGTAGTAGTGGTAGTAGAGTTCTCTGTTAGAATGTAAGCTCCTTGAGGGCAGGTACTAGTTTAAATTTTTCTATATATTCTTAGCAGTTACTACAGTATCTGGAACATAGTAGGTAATCAATATTTTTTAGTTGAATGATTTAATTGATATTAAGTATTAAGTATCTTCTGCATATTGGGAATTTCGAGTAACACAGTAGCCCAATCAAGGTCTAATTTTCCATTGTCATACTTGATGATAATTGAGCTCTCTAAAAACAAATAGGTTCCATTTTGCATCTCTTGGTTAATCTTCCTTCAGTGTCCTCTACAAATGCTCTTGGCATAGACTAACTGAGTTGGATCTTATTTCATGCTCCCCTCTACATTTAATAGGGATGCTAAGCCAAAGTAATTGTACTTGAATGGGGGCTATTTTGTGAAGTGATTCTGCTTGTAATTTTCTGTCATCCTTCTCTCTATTTTGTACAGAAGCCTTAAGCTCTGAAGTGGTGCCCTTGGCTACCTCATCTCCCTGATAAAATTAAGTGTTTGCTGGCTGAAATAGTTTCTAGGCCTTTTTAGAATCCTCATTGTGGTTACTCTTTCACATAAATTAAACTTCTCCAAAAAATATGATCATCAGAATTATTGCTTTTACTTTTACCCACTTCTCATTTTTCAGAGTCAGGGCTTTTAAAAGGTCAAGTTAGAGCTATTATAACTACATGTAGTATCTTCTGTTCATTATTATTACCCTTTGTTCTAATAGGATGCTGACCTTTGCTCTAACTAGCTGAGGCTTGAACTGTACAGAGAAAAATCTAAAATGACTTCTAGAGGGTGGAGCCAAGATGGCAGATAGAAGCCAGGAAGTTGGCTGAGCTCTCCCCATTTTCCCTCCAAAACAACATTACACCAAGGCTCTAAAAGAATTCTGGAGGAATGGAATACCCCCAAAACAGAGTGATACAATTTTCCTGCCCAAAATAACCTGCAAGGACTTCAGTAAAGGTCTGTCTCACTTGGGTAAAAGAAAAAGCAGGCCAGAATGGTAGTGTCCAGGTAGTATATCAGGATGCTCTTTACCACAGCTCAGATAAGCAACTGAGGCCCTGCAATCCTGCTTCAGTAGGCCAGTGGTAAGCAGGTCAGCTGTGAGACCTCCAGCCCCAGGAAAGGAGATAAACCGCCAACTTTGGAACTCTGGGCAAGAGAAACATGAAGAGGCTGGGCCACCCCAGGTCTATAGGCAAGCTACCAGATCCAGAGGCCCCAGTGCAGAAAGCTGGTGATCAGGGCCCTGAATACCAGTGAAAGAAGGGACAAAGCTCCCTGTGCCCCTGGAGCAGAACTCAACTGCTAATAATGAGCAAAAAAACCCAAAAAATTTCACAACCATAGAAAGCTACTATGGTAAGAGAGAATATCAAAAACTCAGAAGGGGACAATGTTAAAATGCCTACAAGTGAAGTCTCAGAGGGTAAGTGAAAATGGTGTCAAATACAAAAATCCCCTTGAAAGATTTTAGGATCAAAAAAGATTTTAAATGTCTAGTAAAGGAAGAGGAAAATTGGGAAAAGAAGTGAGAGTTATGGAAGAGAATTATGAAAAAAAAGTCAATAATTAGGAAAAGGAAGGACAAAAAATGACTAAAGAAAACAACTCCTTAAAATAAAATTGGCCAAATTGAGGGAAAAAAATAACTGAAGAAAACAGCTCCAATTAGAATTGGCCAAATGGAAAAGGAGGCACAAAAGCTAACTAAAGAAAAATATATATTAGTGGTGGAACCAAGATGACAGAGTAAAAGCAGAAACTTGCTTCAGCTCCTGCTCCAACCACCTCTAATACCTGTAAAAATTACTCTAAACAAATTTTTTGTGCTACAGAACCCTCAAAGTGACAGAGAGAAACAAGTACCACACTGAAGGCAAGCTGGCAGGCTGACAGGAAGGGCCTATTGCATCAGGCTTGGAAAGGAACACAGTCCCATGTGGGCCACATAGGCCCAGACCCATGGCACAGGCCTGCCAGAGCAGACATCAGAGGACTGAATCACTGGCAGTTGTGGTGGCTTCCAGACTTCTCAACCCATAAGTGACAAAGAGAAAATAAAAGGTCAGTGGGGAACTCTGTTGATCCTGGGAGAGAGGAGTGCAGTCCAACCCCTGCTCCTAGGGTGGTGTAGGTGGCAGTGTCTGCAGCTGCTATCACTGCAGCTGCTTTTTGAGCTGCAGGCCCACATATTGCAACTGTCCGGAGGGTAATTGCGGGACTCTCTTTGCTGGTGCTGAGGCAGGATTCTTTTGCTTTGTACTACTTGAATCTGGGTCTCATTCTTGGGTGGTCGTCCTGGGGTGAGGAGCGCTAGCATGGCACAGCTTGTTGAAGCTGTGGAGAGGCAGTCCTCCTCACATTCTGGGGCAGGTGCCTAGAAAAACTGACAAGAGCTGCACAAAATCCCAGAAATTTGGGACACAGCTCTCTCTGCTCTGGAAGCAGAGTTCTACCATGGTAAAGAGCTCAAAAGTCAAGTAAATGGCTGGCAAGATGAGCAAACAGAGGAAGCAAAATCAAACTATAGAATCACTTTTTGGTGACAGTGATGATCAAAAAAAAATAAAACCAGAAGACAACAAAGTCAAAAGCCCTTCATCAAAGCATCCAAGAAAAATATGAACTGGTTGCAGGCCATAGAGGGATTCAAGAAGGATTTTGAAAATCAAGTAAGAGAAGTAGAGGAAAAATTAGGAAGAGAAATGATAATTATGTAAGAAAATCTTAAAAAATAAGTCAACAACTAGCTAAAGGAGAACCCCAAAATACTAAAGAAAATAATACCTTAAAAATAAACTAACTCAAATGGCAAAAGAGGCCCAAAAAACCAATGAAAAGGAGAATGTTTTAAAAAGCAGAATGGTCAGATGGAAAAAGGATTTCAAAAACTCACTCAAGAAAATATTTCTTCAAAATTAGATTGGAGCAAATGGAAGCTAATGACTTTATGAGAAATTAAGATACTATAAAACAGATCCAACAAAAAGGCAATGGGGAGGGGGGTGGAGCCAAGATGGCAGAGTAGAAACAGCTCATCCAAGACACTCTGCCCCCAGATTCCCCCCAAATTATGTAAAAGGGGACTCTGAACAACTTCTGGAGCCCCAGCACCCACAGAATGACAAAGAGAAGCTAACCTCACACTGAGGAGAGCCCAGCAGCCCTGCAGGAAGGACCAGCGCAACAGACTGGGAGGCAGCAGCGCGCAACTTGCAGAGCACAGGAAGCAGAGCCGAACAGAGCCCAGGTCCGCGTGAGCCGAGGTTTTAGCCCCAGGGAGGCAGGGCCAGCAGCCGGCTGGAGGAACCCCAAAACACCAGCAGCCGTGGTGACTCCAGAAATATCAACATAGACATGCCTAGAACAAAGTAAGAGGTTAGTGTCTTATGGACTTTGGGACCTGTTTTTGGGGGAATGCGTCGGCTCCCTCCTCTGGGGGCTAGAAGCTGCTGAGGAGACATGCCATTTTGTAGTTTTCAGAGGCAGATCCAGCTCTTGGCCTGCAATTAATTGTAGGGAGATCCAGCGATCAGTCTTGGGGGGTAATCGCTCTTGATTTAACCTCCCTGGATCTGGATTGTGATCTAGGGTGGAAGTTGTGGGTGGGTTTACAACTTGCCAGAAAGGGAAGTTGCCCCACACACATACGGGATGAAAATTCCTCTATCTGGCCTTAAAGCCATAGTGTGGCAACAAGCCCAAAAGTCAGGTAATCAAGTGGCAACATGCCAAGGCAAAGGAAACAGAAAAACACAACCCTAGACTCCTATTTTGGGGGCATAGAGCGGGAAAAGGACTGTGAGGTCAGAAGTCCTGCTCCAAAAGCCCCAGGGGAAAACATGAGCAGGGTGCAGGCCATGGAGGACCTTAAGAAGGACTTTAAAAATCAAATAAGAGAAGTGGAGGAAAAATTGGAAAGAGAAATGAGAAGGATGCAGGAAAAGTATGAAATGAGGGTCAACAGCCTGACTGAGGAAAACAACACCTTAAAAAATAGACTAACTCAAATGGCAAAGGAGGCCCAAAAGGGCAATGAGGAGAAGAATGCCTTAAAAAGTCGAATTTGCCAGATGGAAAAAGAATCTCAAAAGTTCACTGAGGAGATTCATTCCTTCAGAGTTAGACTGGAGCAAATGGAAGCTAATGACTTTATGAGAAATCAAGATGCTGTTAAGCAGATCCAAACAAATGAAAGATTAGAAGGCAATGTGAAATATCTCATGGGAAAAACCACTGACCTGGAAAATAGATCCAGGAGAGACAATTTAAAAATTATTGGACTACCTGAAAGCCATGATCAAAGAAAGAACCTAGAAATCACACTTCAAGAAATTCTGTAGGAAAATTGCCCTGATGTTTTAGATCCAGAGGGCAAAACAGAGGTTGAAAGAATCCACTGAATCACCTCCTGAAAAAGATCCCCAAAAGAAAACTCCCAGGAATATTATAGCCAGGTTCCAGAATCCCCAGATCAAGGAGAAAATACTACAAGCAGCCAGGAAGAAACAATTTCAATATTGTGGAAACACAATCAGAATAGCACAGGACCTGGCAGCTTCTACACTGAGGGATTGAAGGGCATGGAATATGATATTCCAGAGGGCAAAAGAACTGGGAATGAACCCAAGGGTCACCTACCCAGCAAAACTGAGTATTTTGTTTCAGGGGAAAATATGGTCATTCAGTGGAATAGAGGACTTTCAAGCATTCTTGAGGAAAAAACCAGAATTGAATAGAAAATTTGACATCCAGACACAAGAAGCAAGAGATGCCTGAGAAGGTAATCAGGGAAAAGAAATCAAAAGGAACTTATCAAAGTTGAACTATTTACATTCCTATATGGAAAAACAATAACTGTGACTGATGATATCTTTCTCACTATGAAAATAATGGAAGAAGGGTGTGTGGTCATATGAATACATATGTGAATGTGTGTGTATATGGTATATGGATAGAGGGCATAGGTTGAATTTGTTGGGAAGGGAGAATACTCAAGGGATGAAATTATGAGGTGAGAGAGGAAAGTGGCAAGAGGAGATGGGGAGAGACAGGGTAGGGTAAACTATCTCATGTAGAAGAAGCAAGGGGAAGTGGTTGCAAGGGAGGGGGAGAATAGGAAGGCAAAAAAGGCAAAACCACATTCTCATTGAATTTGGTTCAGGGAGAGAATGACATACATACTAAATGGGATATCTCAACCTGCAGCAGAATAGGGGGAAGGGGGATGAGAGGAGGGATGATGGATGGGAGGGCATCCTTGTGGGGAGGGGAGGTTGGAAGTACCCACTATAGAAGAGGGATAGGATCATGTAGGGAATGGACCAGGTGGGGGGTGCGATGAGTGGGAGGGAATTATAAGCTGCCTTGTACAATATATCTACTATGATAATGTTTTGCATAGCTCGACATGTACAACATATACTGAATTACTTATCTCCCAAGAGGGAATGGGTGACAAGCGAGGAAGGAAATGGATCTGAAATTCGAGGTCTTAAGATTAAATGTTTCATATATATATAAATGCTATTATTAATACTCTTTTGCTTATAATTGGGAGATAAGATGTGCAGGCATTGGGACACAAAGATTCACCTTCCTCCAATGGAAAAGTCGTAGGGGGTATGAGAGAAGGTATGGGAGAGAGCAGATTGGAGGAAGCGATATTTTGTGGGACTGCAATTCTGGGAGGTTGGGTAGGGGAATAACTGGGGGAAAATGATTGTAACACAAAATCTGGTGGAAATGAATGATGTAAAACAGAAGTTAATAAAGCATTTGTTTAAAAAAAAAAGGCAATGTGGAATATCTCACTGGAAAATCTACTGACCTGGAAAATAGATCCAGGAGGGACACATTAAAAATTATTATACTACCTGAATGTGATGATCCAAAAAGCAGCCTAGACATCATCTTTCAAGAAGTTATTAAGGAAAAATGTCCTGTTATTCTAGAAACAGAGGGAAAAATAAAAATTGAAAGAGTTCACCTATCACCTCTTGAAAAAGATCCCCAAAAGAAAACTCCTAGGAGTATTATAGCCAAATTCCATTGTTCCCAGGTCAAGGAGAAAATACTGCAAGCAGTAAGGAAGAAACAATTTGAGTATTGTAGAAACACAGTCAGGATAACACAAGACTTATCAACTTCTACATTAAGGAATTGAAGGGCTTAGGATATGATATTCTGTAGGTCAAAGGAGCTAGGATTACAACCAAGAATCACCTATCCAGCAAAACTAAGTATAATGCTTCAGGGGAAAATATGGTCATTCAATGAAATAGAAGACTTTCAAGTATTTTTTTTCTTTTTGGAGGGCAATTGGAGTTAAGTAACTTGCCCAAGATAACATGGCTAGATTTTTGTTTGTGTGTGTTAAGTGTCTGAGGCTGGATCCAAACTCAGGTCCTTCTGACCCCAGGACTGGCACTCTACTCACTTTGCCACCTAGCCGCCCCAAACTTTCAAGTATTCTTGATGGGAAAACCAGGGTTCAACCTAAAATTTGACTTCAAATACAAGAAGCAAGAGAAACATGAAAAGGTAAAGAGGAAAGAGAAATCATAAGGAATTCACTAAAGTTTAATTATTTAAATTTTTACATGGAAAGATGATATTTATAACTCATGAGACTTTTCTCAGTATGAGGATAGTTGAAAGGAATACATATACATTTATAAATATAAATGTATATATACATATATATTACATATATGTATATATAGGTGGGTTTATATATGTGAGTATGTGTATGTACATGTATTATCAGAGGACACAGAGTGATTTGAATATGAAGGCATGATATTTAAAAAATAAAATTGAGAGGTGAGAGTGGAATATTTGAGGAAAAGGAGAAAGGGGGAGATAGAATAGGGTAAATTATCTCACATAAAAAGACAAGAGAAAGTAGCAACAATGGAGAGGAAGAGAAGAAAGATGAAAAGGTTATGAGTTAACATTACTTTCATTGGAGTTGACTTAAGGAAGGAATAGCATACACTCTCAATTGGTATCTTATCTTACAAGAAATTAGGGGGGAAGGGGATAAGGAGGGAATGGTAGATGGGTGGGCAAATTGGGGGAGAAGGTGGTCAGAAGGAAACAATTTTGAAAAGGGACAGGGAAAAAGGATAAAATAGAATAAATGGGGGACTGGATAGGATGGAAGGAAGTATAGTCTTTCTCAATATGACAGTATGGAAATATTTTTCCTAACTACACATGTATAACTTATATTGACTTGCTTGTCTTCCCAGTAGGGTGTGTGTGAAGTGAGTAGAAGGGAGAGAATCTAAAACTCAAAGTTTAAAAAACAAATCTTAAAAAATTAAAAAAAAATGTTTTTCCATGCTTCCAGAAAATAAGATATACAGGCAATGGGATATAGAAACGCGTCTTGCCCTACAAGAAAGTTAGGGGAGAATGAAGGAATATAAGAGAGGGCTGACTGTGGGAAGGGATATTCAGTATGCTTGCCATCTTAGGCAAGAGATAGGGTAAAAAAGTGGCTAAGTGGTGCAGTGAATAGAGCACCAGCCCTGGAGTCAGGAGGACCTGAATTATTCAAATCCAGCCTCAGACACTGAGAATAAAAAACTAACCATGTGTCCTTGGGCAAGTCACTTATCCCCAACTGCCCTCCAAAAAAGCGCACACGAGAGAGAGAGAGAGAGAGAGAGAGAGAGAGAGAGAGAGAGAGAGAGAGAGAGAGAGAGAAATTTGTAACTCAGAATTTTGTGGAAATGAATGTTGAAAAGTAAAAATAAATAAACATTTTTAAAAACCTTTAAGAATTAGAATGGGCTGAGCAGATGCTAATGACTCTATGAGACAGCAAGAATAAGTCAAACAATATCCAAAGAATGAAAAAAAAAAAAAGAAAATGTAAAATACCTCATGGGGAAAACAACTGACCTGGAAAATGGATCCGGCAGAGACAATTTAAGAATTACTAGACTACTTGAAAGTCATGATCAAAAAAAGAGCCTGTACAGCATCTTTCAAGAAATTTCCATGGAAAACTGCACTGATATCTTAGAACCAGATTATAAAAAAAGTCATTGGAAGAATCAACCAATCACCTCCTAAAAGAGACCACAAAGTGAAAATGCCGAGAAATTTTGTAGTCAAATCTCAGAACCATCTGGTCAAGGAGAAAATACTGCAAGCAGGAAGAAAGAAACACTTCAAATATAACAAGGAAACACAGGACTCTGCAGAATTACAGTCAAGGAAACTATCAGCAAAATTGATCATATATCAATTACAAAAACTACAGAAATTGTGATTATTTCAATAGATGAAAAAAAACTTTTTCCACCTTGTTCAAATGCTTTATTAAATTCTGATTTATATTATTAATTTCTGCCAGATTTTGAGTTACAAATTTTCTCCCCATTTTCCCTTACCCACCACCACAAAATAGCAGTCCCAAAGGATATCCCCTCCTCCAATCTGCTCTCTCCTATATATTCTCCTATACCCTCTTTGACTTTTCCAGTAGGGCATGGTGGATCTCTATGTCCCAGTGCTGTATATCTTATTTCCCAATTACATGTAAAAGAGCATTAATAATAGTGTGTTTATATATATAGAAATTTGATTTTAAAACTTTGAATTCCAGATTCATTCCCTCCATCCCTTGTCACCCACCCTTACTGGGAAGATAAGCAATTCAGTATAGGTTATACATGTGTAGCTAATGCAAAATATTACCATAGTAGATGTATTGTAAAAGACTGACTATATTTCCCTCCCTCCTATCACAACTCCCACTTGTTCTATTCTCTACTTTGATCCTCTCCCTTTTCAAAAGTGGGTGCTTCCAATTTTCCTCCCCACCAGCCTTCCCTCTCTTCCATCATCCCCTCTCTCATCTGCTTCCCCCAACTCTTCTATAGGGTGAGATACCCTATTTAATGTGTATCCCATTCCCTCCCTGAGCCAAATAAAATGAGAATAAGATTGACCCATTCCCTCATGCCTTCTTGTTCTTCCTCTCCATTGTAACCATTTTCCCATGCCTCTTCTATATGAGATAGCTTACCCCATTCTGTCTTTCCCCATTTCCACTCATTATATTCCTCTCTCACCTTTTAATTTCACCTCCCACTTACTGGATCCCAAAGTCCACACTGCACTATCCTGTCACTGTGTCCTTAGCATGTATGTCTTGATAATTCTGGAAACTGCTACAGCTGCTTTTCATCTGGAGTTCCTCCAGCTGGTGGTTGGTCAGGCCCAGCCTAGGTCTAAAACCTCTGGCTCAGGAGGGTCTGGGGTTGGCTCCCAGAGTGCTATGCTGCCTGATTCCTACTGGCCTGCTGGGCTGTCCTCAGTGGTTAGCTTTTCTGTGTCATTTTGTGGGTTCTGTAGCTCCAAAGTTTTTTCAGAGTTCCATTTTACATTAATTGGGGGAGGTGGAAGCTGGAGACCTGCAGAAGTCCTAATTCTACTCCACCATCTTGACTTCACTTCTCCCCATTTGAGAAGAAGCTTTTAAAATATATAGCATCCATTTCTATTAAAAACACTGTAGAGTATTGGAATAAATGAAGCTTCCCTTAAAATGATAACTAGTCATCTCTCTAAAACCATTAGCAAGCATTACCTGTAATGAGGATAAGCTAGAAGCCTTCCCAATAAGATCAGGGGTGAAACAAGGATGCTTATTATCACCTGTATTGTTTAATATTGTAATAGAAACATTAGCTTTATCAATCAAAATTGAAATTTACTCTCATTGGTTTGGAATCAAACGGGGAGTAATTTACTCTGATAAGTATAAAAATTTCTTGTGTCCTATAGATAGTGGGAGGGTAAGGGGGGGTGAAAAGGAGGAGACTAAAGGGAGGGATTATAAGGGAGGGAAATAGTAGTAAAGGGAGAGGGTAGGTTAAGAAGGGGGGTCACTGGGTGGGAACACTGAGGGAGGGGGCAGTCAAAAGGGAAAACTTCAAGGAGGGGAAGGGAGAAGGAAGAAACAAAAACATAAACAGGGGAGGGAATAGGATGGAAGGGAAGAGACAGATAGTCATCATTACTGTGAATGTGAATGGGATGAACTCTCCCATAAAACAGAGGCGGATAGCAGAATGGATTAAAAACCATAATCCTACAATATGCTGTCTACAAGAAACACATTTGAAACAAAGGGATACCCACAGGGTAAAGGTAAAAGGTTGGAGTAAAATTTATTATGCCTCAGCTAAAGTAAAAAAAGCAGGGGTAGCAATACTTATCTCAGATAAAGCAAAAGCAAAAATAGATCTAATTAAAAGAGATAAGGAAGGAAACTATATCCTACTAAAAGGCACCATTGAGAATGAAGCAATATCACTACTTAATATATATTCACCAAGTGGTATAGCATCCAAATTCCTAGAGGAGAAGTTAAGGGAATTAGAGGAAGAAATAGATAGCAAAACTATACTAGTGGGGGACCTTAATCTCCCCCTCTCTGAACTCGATAAATCTAACCTCAAAATAAACAAGAAAGAAGTTAAGGAGGTGAATAGAATCTTAGAGAGACTAGATATGATGGATCTCTGGAGAAAACTGAATGGGGATAAAAAGGAATTTACTTTCTTCTCAGCAGTGCATGGTACATACTCAAAAATAGACCATGTACTAGGGCATAAAAACCTCACAATCCAGTGCAGAAAGGCAGAAATAGTAAGCGCATCATTCTCAGATCATGATGCAATAAAAATTATATGCAATAAAGGGCCATGGAAAGATAGACTAAAAACTAATTGGAAACTAAACAATTTAATCCTAAAAAATTGGTGGGTCAAAGAAGAAATTATAGAAACAATCAATAATTTCATTCAAGAGAATGATAATAATGAAACAACATACCAAAATTTGTGGGATGCACTAAATGCAGTTCTCAGGGGAAGTTTTATATCCCTGAGCGCATACTTAATTAAAGCAGAGAGAAGGGAGGTCAGTGAATTGGACATGCAATTGAAAAAGCTAGCAAAAGAACAAATTGAAAATCCCCAATTTAGTACTAAATTAGAAATACTGAAAACCAAAGGTGAGATTAATAAAATTGAAATTAAGAAAACCATTGAATTAATAAATAAAACCAAGAGCTGGTTTTATGAAAAAATCAACAAAATTGATAGACCCTTAGTCAATATGATAAAAAAAAAGAAAGAAGAAAACCAAATTATGAGTATCAAAAATAAAAAGGGTGAATCTACCTCCAATGAAGAGGAAATCAAAAAAATAATGAGGAATTATTTTTCCCAATTGTATGCACATAAATATGACAATCTTAGTGAAATGGATGAATATTTACAAAATCACAAATTGCCCAGATTAACTGAAGAGGAAGTGAATTACCTAAATAACCCCATCTCAGAAAAAGAAATCAAACAAGCCATCAATGAACTCCCTAGCAAAAAATCTCCAGGGCCAGATGGGTTCACTAGTGAATTCTATCAAACATTTAAAGAACAATTGATTCCTATACTCTACAAACTATTTGGGAAAATTATTGAAGAAGGAGTCCTAGCAAACACTTTCTATGACACAAATATGGTACTGATTCCTAAATCAGGAAGAGATAAAACAGAGAAAGAAAATTATAGACCAATCTCCCTCATGAATTTAGACGCAAAAATTCTAAATAAAATATTAGCCAAAAGACTCCAACAACTTATCACAAAAATAATACACCCTGATCAGGTAGGATTCATTCCAGGAATGCAAGGATGGTTTAATATTAGGAAAACCATCAATATAATTGAGCATATCAACAACAAAACTAGCAAAAACCACATGATCATCTCAATAGATGCAGAAAAGGCTTTTGACAAAGTACAACATCCATTCCTATTAAAAACACTAGAAAGTATAGGAATAAATGGAGCCTTCCTTAAAATAGTTGATAGCATCTATTTAAAACCATCAGCAAGTATTATATGCAATGGGAATAAACTAGAAGCCTTTCCAATAAGATCAGGAGTGAAACAAGGGTGTCCACTATCACCCCTCTTATTCAATCTGGTACTAGAAACACTAGCAGTAGCAATTAGAGAAGAAAAGAAATCAAAGGAATCAAATTAGGCAAAGAAGTGACCAAGCTGTCACTCTTTGCAGATGATATGATGATATACTTAGAGAATCCTAGAGAATCAAGTAAAAAATTACTTGAGACAATAAATAAATTTGGCAAAGTTGCAGGATATAAAATAAACCCACATAAATCCTCAGCATTCCTGTACATCTCTAATAAAACTCAACAGTAAGAGATAGAAAGAGAAATCCCATTTAAAGTCACTGTAGACATTATAAAATATTTGGGAATCTACTTGCCAAAACAAACCCAGAATCTATATGATCAAAACTACAAAACACTTCTCACACAAATAAAAACAGATCTAAATAGTTGGAAAAATATCAATTGCTCGTGGCTGGGTCGAGCTAATATAATAAAAATGACAATTTTACCCAAACTAAATTATATATTTAGTGCCATTCCAATCAATTTACCAAAAAACTACTTTGTAGAGTTAGACAAAATAATAACAAAATTTATTTGGAAAAACAAACGGTCTAGAATATCAAGGGAATTAATGAAAAGAAATGCTAGGGAAGGTGGACTAGCTATGCCAGATCTTAATCTGTATTATACAGCAGCAGTCATCAAAACTGCTTGGTACTGGCAGAGGTGTAGAGTAGTGGATCAATGGAATAGATTAGGTGCAGGAGACCCAGCAGTTAATGAATATAGCAATCTATTGTTCGATAAACCCAAAGACCCCAGTTTTTGGGATAAGAATGCACTATTTGACAAAAACTGCTGGGAAAACTGGAATACAGTATGGCAGAAACTGGGCATAGATCACTATCTAACACCATATACCAAAATCAAGTCTAAATGGGTGCATGATCTAGGTGTAAAGGATGATACTGTAAGCAATTTGGGAAAGCAAGGAATAGTTTACCTGACAGATCTGTGGAGAGGGGAAGATTTTAGGACCAAACAAGAATTAGAGAGCATTATAAAATGCAAAATGGATAATTTTGATTACATTAAATTGAAAAGCTTCTGCACAAACAAAGCCAATGTAACCAAGATCAAGAGGGAGGTGGGAAATTGGGAAAGAATTTTTACAACCTGTGTCTCTGATAAAGGACTCATTTCTAAAATTTATAGAGAATTGAGCCAAATCTATATGAATACAAGTCATTCCCCAATTGAGAAATGGTCAAAGGATATGAATAGGAAGTTTTCAGAGAAAGAAATTAAAGATATCTATAAGCATATGAAGAAATGCTCTAAATCACTATTAATTAGAGAAATGCAAATCAAAACAACTCTGAGATACCACATCTCTCCAGTCAGATTGGCTAAGATGACAAAACAAGAAAGTGACAAATGCTGGAGAGGATGTGGGCAAATTGGAACGCTAATACATTGCTGGTGGAGTTGTGAACTTATCCAACCATTCTGGAGAGCAATCTGGAATTATGCCCAAAGGATTATAAATAATTTCATACCCTTTGACCCAGCCATACCACTCCTAGGGTTATATCCCAAAGAGATCATAGTAGTGGGAGGAAGAACCATATGTACAAAAATATTTTTAGCAGCCCTTTTTGTGGTTGCAAAGAATTGGAAACTAAAGGGGTGCCCATCAATTGGGGAATGGCTAAACAAGTTGTGGTATATGAATGTAATGGAATTTTATTGTGCTATAAGAAACGAGGAGGTGACGGATTTCATAATTACCTGGAGAGACTTATACAAACTGATGCTGAGTGAGAAGAGTAGAATCAGAAGAAATTTGTATACAATCACAGACATACCATATCTGTGACGACCAACTATGACAGACTGGACTCTTTTCAGCAATGCAGTGATATAAGTTAATCCCGAATGACTCAAGAAAGTGAGAAATGCGCCATCCAGAGATATAACTAGAAAGAACTGAGCCTGAATCCTGATGGAAGCAAACTAAATGATCTTGTTCTTCTCATTGTTTGGTTTTACTTCTTCCTTACCATCTTTCATCCCACCTAGTACAATATGCCTTTGTAATTGGAATAATGTTTAATATGAATGCATTTGCAGACCCTATACTGTACTATATGATGTCATGAGGGGAGGGGGAGGGAAGTAAAGGAAATTTGAAAATCAAGGAACTATGGAATTGAATCTTGTTAACTGAAACTAAACTAATAAATTAATTTAAAAAAATACCAAAAAAAATATTGTAATAGAAACATTAGCTTTATCAATCAGGGAAGAAAAATAAATTGAGCAAATTAGGATAGGCAATGAGGAAACAAAACTGTCATCCTCTGGAGATGATATGATAGTACACTGAGAGAATCCTAGAGAATCTACCAAAAATACTTGAAATAATTAACAGTTTTAGTAAAGTTGCAGGATTTAAAATAAATCCACACAAATTATCAGCAGTTCTGCTTGTTACCAATAAAACTCAGCAACAAGACGTAAAAAGAGAAATTCCTTATAAAATAATTGTAGACAACACAAAATATTTGGGGATCTACCTGCCAAGACAAATCCAGAAACCACATGAACACAATTATAAAGCACCTTTCACACAAACTCAGATATAAATAATTGGAAAAACATCAGTTGATCATTTGAAAATGACAATCTTACCTAAATTAATTTATTTATTCAGTGCCATACCAATAAAATTACCAAAAATATTTTATAGACTTACAAACATATAGAAATGCACATCAAAATAACTCTGAGGTACCACATCACACCTATATTTTATTATTTATTCTTCTATGCTATATTTGCAGAAAAATAATAAAGTATATATATATATGTGTGTGTGTGTGTATGTAGATATATATATACAAATTTCTCTATATAGTATGCCACATACTATGTAAAGTACTATAGATATATAGATATATATATATATATGCATGTATATACACTCATAGGCCCCCATATATGCACATATACACATATCTATATCTTTATATCTATCATTGCAGTGCAAACACATTGTGAGTAGGGAGATTATTTCACTCTTTTTTCTTGTATTTTGTAAACTTGTTTACATATATTATCATGCATGTACACATATTTATGCAGAATAAATAAGAAAGTTATTAATTTAAAATGTCTAAAATGTATACATGCATATATATGCAGAATAAATAATAAAGTGTATATATGTATATAACATTATCTGGTATACTACATAGTATACCACATACTATGTAAAGTACTATAGTTCTATGTGTGTGTATATATATATATATATATGTATATATATATATAGTATGTATACACAGACTCACACATGTGTGCATACACACATATCTATCTCTATATTTCTGCCTCTATCTATCTGTTTGTCTGTCTGTCTATGTCTCATGTCTCTATCTAAATCTCCTGCATTAGTATATATGCACCTTGTGAGTAGGGAGATTATTTCTTTCTTTGAACTCATATTTTGTATACTTGTATACATATTCTATATATTCATACACATATTTATGCAGAATAAGTAAGAAATTTAATAAATAAAGATACATATAAATTAGGTGTGGCAGATGAAAGATGAAATGATTGAGGAAACGAATATTCTTTCTTCCAACCATATCAATTTTTTAAAGCAATGTATGGCAGTCCAATAAATCAGCCCCAGATCTTTCCAGCTTAGGCCTGGACCCCAAATGTAAGGGAAGACAGTTTTTTTATATAATAAAAAAAATTAACCAAGTAAGGCTTATTAATTAAAATACAACAATACAATATTAGATAATCTGATTTTTAATTGTATGAAAGATTGGGGAGGGACTTTCCAAATTGGGAGGGGGAGAGTGAACAGGTGCAATCAGTTCTTTTCTGAAATTTTCTGAAATCAGAAAAAGAGGTATCTCATTCCTACCAAGGGTCTGTGAACAATCAAAGGAACATGGAAATAATAAATGATTGATCAACATGGAGTCACTTTTCAGATAAGACATATGGGTTGCTTGAGATATAAAATTGTGAGAAAACTCTTTGCATTAGTCTTTGCATCTGACTGGGTTTCCAGTCAGCATAACCTAGGTCCATACTTAAGCGGCTCTAAGCAATGGGTAGAGGTATTCCAGTTTCCCAGTCACACAGGGTAAGGTTCAAACAATACAATGGGGTTTTCTCATAATAACCATAATGAATGAAGTTTTATTTCAAGACAGTAATTGGACTAGACACATAATTGAATGAAAAGAGAACTGTGCTAGCTCCAGAACTGAGGTGAACCATGGAGTCAGTGAGGTTCAGTGAAATACCACCACCTCTTGCCACTCCAGTCCCTTCAGTTTTGTCATAGGTAAGCACAAGAAAGCTTGGGGGGCAAGGGCTCAAAAAGTTTGAAGAATCAGGAAAGGGTTCACATAGAAGATAAGTTTGTGAAATGCATCTTAAAGGAAGAGAGGGTCATCATGAGACAAAGCTAGGGAGAAAATGGATTTCAGACTTGGGGGATGTCCAGTGCAAAAATAAAGGGGCAGAAGATAGACTGTTGTGTGTGAGGAATAAAGAGAAGGTCGATCTGGCTGCATCACAAGTGCAGGAGGGGAGAGTAATGTCCAATTATACTGGAAAGATAGGCTGTACAGCACTTGTCAGTTATATAATAAGACAGGGTAGCAGCTGTTCTAGGTGCTGACTAATACAAAACTCTCCTCCATCTTTTTGCTTCCATTTTTACTACTAAGTAGAGGTAGAGGCTCTGATCATGTCACTGTGGGCAAGAAACTTCAGTGGTTCCCAATGCCTCCCAGTACACACGCCTTCCTTTCCAGTTATAGCTTATATGGCTTCTTTGTACTCTACCATTTTGTGAAGCCTTCTTAATTTCTAGCTCTTTCTTCTCTAAATTCCTATTACATTCTGTTATCACATAGCTTAACAATTAATCATTCTCTAATTGCTTCATGTATACAATTTTTATCTTCCCAACCAGATTGTTAGTACCTTTCAGTCAGGGACCATGTCTTTATGTCTTCTCTTTGTGGTCTGAGAAAGAAAAACCCTCCATTCTTCAGGGTGTGTGTGTGTGTGTGTGTGTGTGTGTGTGTGTGTGTTTTAATAAGCCACACACCCCTTTTCTTGACTTGTACCCTTTCCACTCTTCCCTATTCCTTCTCTGGATGCTTCTTCTACTCCCAGACCTATTACCTCCAAACCTATAAATTCTCAATTTTCCCAGTTGTTGTTACCCACTTGCCTATGACCTCTGAGGTGGAAAATACATCAGACTTTTATAAGCAGGATTCTATCATTCTCTTCTTCATGGAACCCCTGGGCATCCTTTGTATGTAGTCTTAAGCCAAGGTCTGACCTACTGAACTAGACTCCCAATTCTGAGAGTAGACTTACATGCTCATTATAGACTCCCTCTTCTTGCCAGATGTGAAGACCATCATGGCTGGGGCTCTCTAGCAGCACTCCTGCTTTTGTTGCCTTTCGCTGTCTGGTTTTGAGGTGCTAATCAGGTTCTGGTGCATGCTCACTGTGGGTGGAGGCATCAGCTGCTTCCTTAGTGTGAGGAGCAGCATTTGTACCTTCTCTTGTTTTTCTGTTTCCTGCTCTGTGCTCCTTTTGATGTCTACAGTTAGATCACCTGGAATTTTCTTAAGTGCACCAAATAGAAAGGATTCTTACTTTCAATATTGACTAAGTCATAAATTTAGAGGTAGAAGGTGCTCATTTTGTAGATCAACAAGCAGAAGCCCGAACAAATAAAGGGACTTGACCTGGATCACACAGCTAGTATCCTGTGAGTCAGAACTCAAAACCAGGCTTTTCTAAATCCAGTGTTCTTTCCATTATGGCACACTATCTATGACTGGTTTGATTCTCTGCCATGTTTAAGTGTCAGGAGCAGATTCCAGCATGCCCACCAGGCTAAGAACAACAATGGAATTTAGTAGCTATTTAATGTATAGGTGTTGGTAGATTATCTGCTTCCTTTCCCTGAAAACAAGAGGGACAAAGGCAACTTTGTCATCTAATGCAGGGAGACAGAGCTGAAAATGAGGGGAAATATTAAGAAAGGAGCAGCCAGATTATAGATGGAAAACCTTATTCAGTCCATAATTTTGCCATATGCAAGCCAAGATGAAATCCTTTGATATTCTCAAGATTCTAAATGCTTTCATCTTGGACTCTGCTCAAGATTTTGTTTATACTCATTGATAATTGGGCAGCAACATTGTATAATGTATAAGGTATTAGGCTTAGAGTCTGGAAAACTTGGGTTCAAATCCTGCTTCAGATACTTACAAACTGTGTGACCCTAGCTAAATCATTTAACCTCTCTGGGTCTCAGTTTCCTCATCCATAAAGTGAGGGAGTTGGACTCCTCCCATCGAGGTCTTTTAACTCTTAATCTTTGGTCTTGTGACTAATACCACCACCATCACCCCCCTATACACATACACACACATACACACACATGCACACACACACACACACACACACATACACACTGCACAGCACAGACACTCCTTGGTGAAAGGCAATATAAATGTACATGGTAATATGTCTTTCTGGATTTGGGCTTTCCCCAAGGGTCAGGAACATGCTTAGAGTCTAAATGCAATGAATTTTCTACTTATTTTTTCTTATTTCTAGGGTTTCATCTAAACTCCTGTTTACATGACAGACAAACTACTAAGACAATCAGCAGAGTACAATCAAAATGCTACATGATTGGGCTAATGTAGAGTCTCTCACTTCTTCTCCGATAATGGTATATAAACAGGGATAAAAAATACCTGCCAAGTTAAGTGTTCTGTCCTCATCATCTCCTGGGACTGTTAAAGTCAAAGGACACTATGTGAATGGAGAGAACACACAACAGGAATGGCTTGAAACCCAGTGATGAAGATGATTTTCCTAGACCTCCCATTATCCCCCATGCCCCACCCAGGGAAGACTAAGACCTCCCAAGTGGAGTCTATATATTATAGAAGAAAGATGTGTATATGTACCCCAAGAAAGCTCATAAAATTATTGAAACAGTACACTAAGAAGTGAGCAGAAACAGGAGAACACTGTACACAGTAATAGCAATATTTTACTGTGAAGAATTGTGAATGATCTAGCTATTCTCAGTAAATACAATGATCCAAGACAATCCCAAAGGACTAATGATGAAGCATACCTTCTGCTTCCAGAGAAAGAACTGATATTATCTGAATACAGAAGGAATCATGCTATTTTTCACTTTCTTCCTTTCTTCCATTCTTTTTTTATTTGTGTCTTCTTGTACAAAATGACTGATATGGAAATGTTTTACATGACTGCACATGTATAACCTATATCTGATTAATTAACAATCTTAAGGAGAGAGGGATGCCCTTTGGAACACAAAACTTTTAAAAATTGTATTAGCATGTAATTGGGGAAATAATATATATGTGCACACAAATGTGTATGTGTATATATATATATATATAATATATAGATAGACAGATAAAATATATATATGTATACACACACAGAAATAATACTCTAATATGTACATAGTTATTGAGTTTTGGAGAATGAATGGATGAATCAAGACCTAGACTCTTCTATCCCAAACCACATACACAGTGGCAAATCAGGTTTTCAGGGCTTGTCTGGCTACATTTTTCTACCTAAGGTTTCTAGTGGTATACTTAAGAGGAAGTGGGGCTCTTCTAATGCTTTTAGCTCTAACCCCAATCCATTATACTACACCCCAATAACATTTCTAGTTAACATTCTCCCAATACTATAAAAGTAGTGATTAGTATTTTGATATATATTACTCATTGATCTCTTTTTTCTATCATTGATAATCAATTAGCATCAATGAGGTTTTTTCAATGATGTATGAAAAAAATAAGAAGAGAAATAAAAATATATTCCCATGAACTGGGAGATACTCTCTCACAATTCTCCAACTGGGAGACATTCTCCCTTGTCATCTGGGTCCCTAGGGAAATTTCCCTCAAACATAAAGTGGATGTTGCAAATAATTCTCCCAGCACCAAGCTAACTTCTGACCTTGCCAAACTCAAAAGGTTTAAGCCTGGTCATTCTATCTCCAATACTCCTTCACAGTTCATGGGTGATTGATAAAAAGTCAGAAATTTCTCTTCTTACCTTGATGCTTAAATTTTTCCTTCCACTCCCACCAGGAAAAGATCATAATTTGAACTATTTATGCTTTCTGTATGCGTGGCTGCTTCCAGTGTAGCCACTAATAAAAAGGGTTATATTTATACAGTAAAACATCAAGGAAATGATTACAGGACACCTATGCATGTTGTTATTCTCCCCCCTCTTACCATTCCCCTATGTGTGTTGGCAGAAGGCAGAGAACATTGCATTCTCACCATCCTCCAGTATACATCACAATGACTGCAACTGTAATGTTCTATTGACTGTATGATCAAGCTGCCTAAAAGAAAAAAAAAAGTTTCAGCACATACTAGCTTATTCTTACCAGCTCTTTAGTGGTACCAAAAATAAAATGGACACATTTCAATTTGGGAAGAGGGGAACAAATATGAATGGTTTAATAATCATTATCTATGAGTTAAAGAGCAATTGCCAAACCTGTTTGGGGAAGAGAAAGCAGTATCTTCACTGGTAGAAGGAGAGGGAAGAAGAAGAAGGAGAAGAAGCAGTGGAAGAGGAAGGAGAAGGAGAAGAAGGAGAAAAGGGAGGAGGAGGAGGAGGAAGAGGAGTAAAAGAAGAAGAAGAAGAAGAAGAAGAAGAAGAAGAAGAAGAAGAAGAAGAAGAAGAAGAAGAAGAAGAAGAAGAAGAAGAAGAAGAAGAAGAAGAAGGTGGAGGAGGAGGAGGAGGAGATTAGGAGGAGGAGGAGGAGGAGGAGGAGGAGGAGGAGGAGGAGGAGGAGGAGGAGGAGCAGAAGAACCAGGAGAAGGAGAGTGAGGGAGTGAGAGAGAAAGAAAGGTAGGAAAGAAGGAAGGAAAGAAGGGAGGAAAGAAGGAAGGAAGCAAGGAAGGAAGGAAGGAAGGAAGGAAGGAAGGAAGGAAGGAAGGACTTAAAGGAATTCAGAAAAAAAATGACAGGATTTACATGAACTAATACAGAGCAATGAAAGTAAAATCAGGAGAACAATATAAGTATGAAATAAGCATGAAAATGTAAATGAAGGAAATGCTAAAATATAGCTGAACCAAGAATGAAGGCAGTGCCAAATGTGGGTACCGGAGTAGAATAAATGGAGCACATCTCTTCTCTGTTATATGGTCTTTGGTATAGTGATGGGAGACTATAGGTGCATCATGTTACATCTGCTGTGAGAAATGATCACTGTGTTCATGTTTTGTTCAGTTTATTTTCTTGGTGACAAGGGAGAATTATGTGGATGCAGGAGGAGAGATACTGGAAAATGTTTATGATTGTCTAGCATTGCCTTCTCATTATGTGATGTAAAAGATAAAAGGTATCAATAGCATTTGATTTATTTTTCCTGAAGAATGCCCTATATCTTGAGTCCTGGGTTTTAGTCCTATATTTGCTCCTAATTAGCTCTGTATTCTCAGACAGATTACTCCATTATTATTCTCAGTTTCCTTACCTATATAGTGAGAGTCCAACTAGTTTATCTTTAAACTTCCTTTCAATTCTGGCATTCTATGATTCTGTGATCTGGAGATTCTTTAAGGTCAATTAGCCTATTCTCTATGATCAGCATCATTCTGGATTCTTTCCAAAGGCAGTAAAGGCCTTTATGATGCAGCAAAAGGGTCATAAAGGTCCCTTTTAACTTTTTCCCTTTGTCCTTTTCCTCTGGTCCCTGATCTTTGTGTTAATATGCACTAAATCCCTATTAGTGTAACTATATAAGTAAATACCTAGTCAAATAATGACTTAGATTAATAGTGATTTACAGTGTACAAAACCTTCATACATATGTCATCTGATTAGACTGTAAAATTTTCACAACTTATTTATATGCTGCCTGATACTTGAATATCTCTGTGATCTTAACAATATGGGCAATCCCTCCAGCTGTACATATTGCATTCCATCCATGGTTCCTCATCCTACTCAGCTTTTATACATGTCTTCCCATGAGTTCTCCTCAGGGGCTCCACCTAAAATATTTTAGATTTTTCTCTATATCTCTTGACAGTACATGGACTATTCATCATTTATCTCTTGCTCTTGCTCGATGATTGTCTAGCATTGCCTTCTCATTATTTTATATTTATTTTCTCAAATTGATTATAAACTTATTGATGATAATGATTGTTTTCTTCTACTTCTTTTTAATCCTTCACAGAATCTATATTAGACCCTCAGAAAATCAAAGAAGCAAAAGAGATCTCAGACATGACCTCATCACTTTCATAGCATAAGCGTTGGGTCCATCCACGATCAATTCCATGTCCAATTCCATGACAGTTTCTCTCACCTCTCCCAAATATGCCATTTGTCTTTTTAAAAGGTCTTGTGAAGACACAGCATCTTAACCCAAATTAGTGTCCACAATAAGTGAAACTTTAAGGCATTTTAATGAATAAATGGTGAAGATCTCTTGGAATGAGTAATTGCAGTCTGATGAGCACCCCCACCCCCATCACATTCTATAATGAGCAGTCTATCCCAGTTAGAGATAGGACTCACCTAGGACAGATCCTTCCAATTTATATATCTCATGATTCTGAGGCACAGGGTAGGGAGGCTGACCAAACAGACCTTACTAATATCTTTCAAATATAATGGGGGGCGGGGGAGAGAGTCTCTGACCAGCCACAGCAGGGGAGCACAATAACCATATCAAATTGGGGAAGATGCAGGATAGCACAATGAAGCCTTGTTAGGTGCCTAAAGAGAGAAGAAAGGGTGATTCTGTCCAACTGGCATACTAAGCTTTATTTCCAGTAGAGAGATTGCCCCCAATTTCTGAGGTGTTTCTCTGCTAGCATTTGAAGACATCACCATTATTATCCTTAAGTGCTCTGATACTGCAGGAAATAGTCCTGACATAGAACTAAAGAACTGGGAGGGGCAGAGAAATAACATTTATGCTACCCATAGTTCTTGATCTGAGCCAAGAGACTAAGAAATGAAACAAAGCAACAGGTTAAGTAATTTGTGCTCCAAAGACATCATCACCCTCAAATAAGGTAGGGCATTTTGAAGTCCATTAGTTAAGCTCAACTCTCATCCTGGGGAGGGATAGTGAGGCAATGGTTGTGTTCCAGAGGACTGGTTAACAGAAGACTACTTGTCTTTGCCTTTGGCTTGATCTGTTACCATTTCTCAATGTAGCAGCATGGTGTCATGGATAATGAATCAGTCTCTGAGCCAGAATGGTCTGGATTCAAGTTGACCCTGGACAAGTCACTTAACCTCTTCAGTTGTCTAGGTGATTTTCTGAGACATTGAAGATATGCCTTGTCAAGTGAATAGAGAAAAGAGGCAGAGAAGCTTCTGCCCTGCTGGGACCATGACCTTTATTCTAAGGAAACAGTTTGTCCCCAGTTACTTAAATGCTGCTCTGCCAGAATTACCTTTGTCATTATTAATACTGATATTATTTTCCTTAAATACTTTGACACTCCAGGAAACAATCCTGACTTATAACTCACATTACTAGAGGGGCTTTCCTCATCCTAGACTTCCTTCTACCAATTAAATCACCATCTTAGTCCCAGCTCCAGTCCTAATCTATCACCCATAATGTGAAGGAGTGATAGTGGTGTCTCTTTTGTCTTTGCTTGGGAATACATGTATGTCCTCCAACTTATCTTCACTGTTGCTCCTCAGTAGTCAATGAAAAAACAAACAAATGTGACTTCTAATCCTCCTAAGTCTCTTAAAGGCTTATACTGAGTCTGTTCTAGTATCATGTATAATTTCACTGAGGCTTCCTATGGTTTTTGCTCACCATGTAGGCATTCCACCCAGGCAGCCTGGGCTTTATCTCTCTCCCAATCTGACAAATTGGGCTTGTGGTGTGTGTTGCACAATGTGATAAATCCATCCTCCTTGTCCATGTTTTCCATTTTTTTGAGGACCTCCCCATGCCAAGTTCAAGTTGATTATTCATTCCTGCTACCCCAGGCCTGACATTGCCACCACTGGAGGGCAGACCATAGTCTAACTGTGGCAGCCAGACCTGCATTGAAGTTTTCCTACAAACACCTTCCTCCTTGTCCAGTTCTCTCAGTTCTGGGGGGCAGAGTAAAGAAGATAAGATCTCATTAAAGCAAGTATTTATAAATACCCATAGAGGATTGGGTCTAGAATTTCTATAGAGTGGTTTAATGAGCTGGGCTTGATGATAGGAAATTATCTATTTATCTGAAAGGTAGGATTCCTATAAATGTGGTATTTTCAGCCATTGAGCAACTGAGCTTAGAATTGATCTACTGCTGCCCAGAACCATGTCTAGGAATTCCTATGTCTTGAACAAATTCGTTTAAGATGTCTCTAAGCTCCAGTTTTCTAGTAAAACAAAAAGGGTTGGACTAGATAGTCACTAAGGTGCCTTTTGACTTTAAATCTGTGATCTTGTATTCCTGTAAGTGGGGCAGTAAGGGTGGAGGTGGGAGTTTCAGAAGTTGTAGTTTGAAGGATAGTCTGAACATGGATAAATACCTGTGCAAAAGAGAATGGTTCATTACTCAGAGAGTTGGTCCTTTGCCTGCATAGAAAGGTAGTCCCAGAAAGAAGGGCACCATAGCAAGAGTACACTAAGGTTGCCAGATTAGAAGTGGTTTGCCATTAAACATTAGAGATTCCTGAATGCAGATTGGGTCTCCCATATCCACAGTGGATGCTCTTATAGCTTCAAGGTGAGAAGGGCAAAGTCTGGCACTTCCTTGTAGGCCTAACCATTAAAATAAAGTTGTATTATAGCATAATGTTTCACCAATGTGATACTCACAGCAGCTGCTATGAATATTCAGGTTTGAATTGCAAAATATACCAGATTCTCCACATGGAAGATAGAACCAAAACATTTTTCAAACACCAGAAAGCCAAATCCATCATAGCAGTAAAGAAATCTATACAAAATAGCAATGTAGAGGGCACCACCATCCTCAATCTTCCCCTTTGATAGAGCCTTTCTGCAAACGAACACTCACAGCTTGCTACCTGCTTCCACTCTCTCCCTCAGCTCTAACTACTTTGACCAACTTCCTCTGGCCTCTGCTCCACACTTCCTGCCCCACCCTTTCCTGCTCTACCCTTTCCTGCTCCACCTGCTCCACAAGTTTCTCCCACAACAGACACATGTGACTCAAGCTTCCATGTGATTCAAGCAGGTCATTAATGGTTGGGAAAGATCTTCCCATTAAGCAAAAATGCATTAACAATACACACAGGTCAGTAGAAAATTATAAAGTAAACCCAAGGAAAAGAGCCATTTCACTGAGGAAAGGTGCCCTCTCAGGAAAGAAATGCAATTCCCCTGCTAGGAAGGAAACACCCTCCCCTCAGCTGTCAGCTCCTAGTCATTTCATGTTAGTCATAGTTTTGGTGCTATCACAGCCTAGTTAGTGCTGAGATTAATGGTCTATTGCATTTCAATAGTCTTTGTATTAGTTGAGTACCATAAAATGAGATCAATTCAATTCAGTTCAAAGAACATCTATTAAGCACTTACTGAGTGCAAGACATTTTGCTAGGTTCTGGTGATTCAAACAACAAATTGATTCTTATCTCAGGGAAATTATATTCTACTGGTTTCATAAAACATATATATATATGTATATATATATATACATATACATGTATATACATATATATAAAAGTCAGCTGAAGATAGGGAATTATAGAAACAGTGGATAGATTAGAGGTAGTTCACTAGGAATATTTAAAGAGAATGAAAGCAATAGAACTATGCTAAGCACTATAGAAGATCCATACAAAGAACAAAGCTATGACTCTTGGCCTAAGGAACTTACTATACATTAGGTGACACAAAATAAATTCACATTTAACAACTAAGAGCTGAATTATACAGTATTGACTAAAAGAAAATGCATATAAATGCTCTGTAAAACTTAAAATATTATATGAATATGGTAAATTATATGTGTCTTTAAGAAGAAAGAGATAATTGTGAGTCAGAGGTATTTGGAACAGCTTTTTGGAGGAAGTGAGATTTCTACAAGACTTTGAAGGAGTTAGATCACTATTTTTAATCTGGGGTCCATGAACCTATTTAAAAAATGAATATATAATCAAACAAGAGATAGAGAACATTATGAAATGCAAAATTAATATTTTTATTACATTAATTTGAAAAGGATTTGCACAAACCAAGCCAACACAACCAAGGTTAGAAAGGAAGCAGAAAACTGAGGACTATTTTTTACAACCAGTGTCTCTGATTAAGACCTCATTTCTAAAATGTATAGAGACAAGATGGCGGAGTAGAAACAGCTCATCCAAGCCACTCTGCCCCCAGATTCCCCCCAAACTATGTAAAAGGGGACTCTGACCAACTTCTGGAGCCCCAGCACCCACAAAACGACACAGAGAAGCTAACCTCCCGCTGACCACAGCCCAGCAGCCCTGCAGGAAGGACCAGCGCAGCAGCCTGGGACTTGGCATCGCCCAGAGCGCGGGGAGCTGAGCCGAGCCCAGGTCCGCGTGAGCCGAGGATTTAGCCCCAAGGCGGCAGGGCCAGCAGCTGGCTGGAGGAACCCCAGAAGACCAGGAGCTGTGGCGACTCCAGAATTATCAACATAGACATGCCTAGGACAAAGTAAGAGGTTAGTGTCCTATGGACTTTGGGAGCAGTATTTGGGGAAGGCGTCAGCTCCCTCCCCTGGGGGCTAGAAGCCTCTGAGGAGACATGCCATTTTGTAGTTTTCAGAGGCAGTTCCAGCTCCTGGCCTGCAAATTGTAGGGAGATCCAGCAATCAGTCTTGGGGGGTAATTGCTCTTGCTTTAACCTCCCTGGATGTGGATTGTGATCTAGGCTGGAAGTTTTGGGTGGGTTTACAGCTTGCCAGAAACTGAAGTTGCCCCCCACAAGTTCGGGATGAAAATTCCTCTATCTGGCCTTAAACCATAGTGTGGCAACAAGCCCAAAAGTCAAGTAATTAAGTGGCAACATGCCAAGGCAAAGGAAACAGAAAAATGCAACCCTAGACTCCTATTTTGGGGGCATAGAGCGGGAAAAGGACTGTGAGGTCAGAAGTCCTGCTCCAAAAGCCCCAGGGGAAAACATGAGTGGGTTGTAGGCCATAGAGGACCTTAAGAAGGACTTTAAAAATCAAATAAGAGAAGTGGAGGAAAAATTGGAAAGAGAAATGAGAAGGATGCAGGAAAAGTATGAGATGAGGGTCAACAGCCTGACTGAGGAAAACAACACCTTAAAAAATAGACTAACTCAAATGGCAAAGGAGGCCCAAAAGGGCAATGAGGAGAAGAATGCCTTAAAAAGTCGAATTTGCCAGATGGAAAAAGAATCTCAAAAGTTCACTGAGGAGATTCATTCCTTCAGAGTTAGACTGGAGCAAATGGAAGCTAGTGACTTTATGAGAAATCAAGATGCTGTTAAGCAGATCCAAACAAATGAAAGATTAGAAGGCAATGTGAAATATCTCATGGAAAAACCACTGACCTGGAAAATAGATCCAGGAGAGACAATTTAAAAATTATTGGACTACCTGAAAGCCATGATCAAAGAAAGAACCTAGAAATCACCCTTCAAGAAATTCTCAAGGAAAACTGCCCTGATGTTTTAGATCCAGAGGGCAAATAGAGGTTGAAAGAATCCACAGATCACCTCCTGAAAAAGATCCCAAAAAGAAAACTCCCAGGAATATTATAGCCAGGTTCCAAAATCCCCAGATCAAGGAGAAAATACTACAAGCAGCCAGGAAGAAACAATTTCAATATTGTGGAAACACAATCAGAAAAGCCCAGGACCTGGCAGCTTCTACACTGAGGGATTGAAGGGCATGGAATATGATATTCCAGAGGGCAAAAGAGCTGGGAATGAACCCAAGGGTCACCTACCCAGCAAAACTGAGTATTTTGTTTCAGGGGAAAATATGGTCATTCAGTGGAATAGAGGATTTTCAAGCATTCTTGAGAAAAAACCAGAATTGAGTAGAAAATTTGACATCCAGACACAAGAAGGAAGAGATGCCTGAGAAGGTAATCAGGGAAAAGAAATCAAAAGGAACTTATCAAAGTTGAACTATTTACATTTCTATATGGAAAAGCAATAACTGTCACTGATGATATCTTTCTCACTATGAAAATAATGGAAGAAGATGTGTGGTCATATGAATACATATGTGAATGTGTGTGTGTATATGGTTACAGTTATATATGGATAGAGGGCATAGGTTGAATCTGTTGGGAAGGGAGAATACTCAAGGTATGAAATTATGAGGTGAGAGAGGAAAGTGGCAAGAGGAGATGGGGAGAGACAGGGTAGGGTAAACTATCCCATGTAGAAGAAGCAAGGGAAGTGGTTGCAAAGGAGGGGGAGAATAGGAAGGCTAAAAAGGCAAAACCACATTCACATTGAATTTGGTTCAGGGAGAGAATGACATACATACTAAATGGGATATCTCAACCTGCAGCAGGATAGGGGGAAGGGGGATGAGAGGAGGGATGATGGATGGGAGGGCATCCTTGGGGGGAGGGGAGGTTGGAAGTACCCACTATAGAAGAGGGACAGGATCATGTAGGGAATGGACCAGGTGGGGGGTGGGATGAGTGGGAGGGAATTATAAGCAGCCTTGTACAATATATCTACTATGATAATGTTTTGCATAGCCAGACATGTACAACATGTACTGAATTACTTATCTCCCAAGAGGGAATGCGTGACAAGGGAGGAAGGAAATGGATCTGAAATTCAAGGTCTCAACATTAAATGTTTCAAATATATATATATATATATATATATAAATACTATTATTAATACTCTTTTGCTTGTAATAGGGAGACAAGATGTGCAGGCATTGGGACACAAAGATTCGCCTTCCTCTAATGGAAAAGTTGAAAGGGGTATGGGAGAAGGTATGGGAGAGAGCAGATTGGAGGAAGCGATATCTTGTGGGACTGCTATTCTGGGAGGTTGGGTAGGGGAATAATGGGGGGAAAATTATTGTAACTCAAAATCTGGCGGAAATGAATAATGTAAAACAGAAATTAATAAAGCATTTGTTTAAAAATAAAATGTATAGAGAACTGAGTCAAATCATAAGAATACAAATCTTTTTTCCAATTCATAAGATGTCAAAGGTTATGAATAGACAGTTTTCATATGAAGAAATTAAAGCTATTTATAATCATATGAAAAAATGCTCTAAATCAGTATTGATAAGAGAAATGCAAATCAAAACAATTCTTAGGTATCACGTCACACTTGTCAGATTGACTAATATGATAAAACAAGAAAATTATAAATGCTGAAGATGATATGGCATAATTGGAACTCTAATGCATTGTTGGTGGAGTTGTGAACCATTCTGGAGAGCAACTGGGTACTATGCCCAAAGAGGTATAAAACTGTGCATACCTTTTGACCCAGCATCACCACTTCTAGGGCTTATGCCAAAGAGATCTTGAAAATGGAAAAAGGACCCCTACATTCCCTTGCTCACAAGCAAAAATCCTAATCAATTCTGTATAACATAGAATGATGATCTGTGGAGTAACTTGATGAAAGACAGTCCTCCTCAGATACAGCAATATGGAAGAGGGGTGAGAGAAATGGGGCCTAGAACCCAGTGATCAGGAAGGGAATTGTTGAGGTAATCCAAGAGGGATAAAGAAAAAGTTCTTAACTAAGGTAGTAACTGTGGGAATAAGAAGAATTTTCAACTCTGAGAACAATTTAGCAGGAGGAGGTGCTAGGACTGGGTGAGAGATTCAATAGCAATGATGAAAAGGGAAACATCAAATATAATTTTAAGTTTTCAAGCCTGGGAAGAATGGTGGTTCTCCTGAAAGAAATGGAAGAGTTGTGGGGAAATAGGATAAATGAGGCATTACTCTATTATGATTCTAGCTATTTTCTCTTGATATCTAGAAGTTGTCAATTTAATCCTAATGTAATAATCCAGCTAAACATGGCTAGTACTTTTGGTGGCACCTTTGCTACTTTAACAAAATTACCAACTGCTATGGAACCTTTTAGGGAAGAGGAGAGCTGAAGCCGTCAAGATGAAAATTCATTAGTTAATGCCACCACTAAATATTTCCCAAAGACTTACTTGTCTAGAGAGAACACAAAGAGTAACAAAATGGCTGGGGGTGGGGGTGGGGACAGAGTCAAAATGGCTGAGTAAAAGCAGGAACTTACTTTAGCTCATCTCCACTTACCTCAAATTTACCTGTAAACAATGACTCTAAACAAATTTTAGAGCTACAGAACCCACAAAATGGCAGAGTGAAATATGTCTCCAGATGAGGACAGCCTGGCAAACCAACCAGAAGGGTCTATTGCACCTCCCTGAGAGCAGAGCTCAGTCCCACATGAGCTGCACTGGCACAGATGAACAGCATGGACTGACCTGAGCAGAACTCAGGGGATCGAATCACTGGCAGCTGTGACAATTTCCAGACTTCTCTTTTTTTTTTTGCCTTTTGGGGGGCAATTGGGTTTAATTAACTTGCCCAAGGTCACACGGCTAGGGTTTTGTTTGGCATTAAGTGTCTGAGGCCGGATGCAGACTCAGGTCCTTCTGACTCCAGGGCCAGGAAGAAACAATTTCAATATTGTGGAAACACAATCAGAATAGCCCAGGACCGGGCGGCTTCTACACTGAGGGATCGAAGGGCATGGAATATGATATTCCAGAGGGCAAAAGAACTGGGAATGAACCCACGGGTCACCTACCCAGCAAAACTGAGTATTTTGTTTCAGGGGAAAATATGGTCATTCAATGGAATGGAGGACTTTCGAGCATTCCTGAGGAAAAAACCAGAATTGAATAGAAAATTTGACACCCAGACACAAGAAGGAAGAGATGTCTGAGAAGGTAATCAGGGAAAAGAAATCAAAAGGAACTTAACAGAGGTGAACTATTTACATTCCTATATGGAAAAGCAATAACTGTGACTGATGATATCTTTCTCACTATGAAAATAATGGAAGGAGGGGGTGTGGTCATATGAATACATATGTGAATGTGTGTGTATATGGTTACAGTTGTGTATGGATAGAGGGCATAGGTTGAATTTGTTGGGAAGGGAGAATACTCAAGGGATGAAAGTATGAGGTGGGAGAGGAGAGTGGCAAGAGGAGATGGGGAGAAACTATCCCATGTAGAAGAAGCGGGGGGGGGGGCGGGTGGTTGCAAAGGAGGGGGAGAATGAGGAGGGCTAGAAAGGTAAGGCCACATTCACATTGGGTTTGGTTTGGGGAGAAAATGACATACATGCTAAGTGGGATGTCTCGCCCTGTAGCAGGATAGGCGGAACGGGGATGAGAGGAGGGATGATGGATGGGAGGGCATCCTTGGGATGAGGGGAGGTTGGAAGTACCCACTATAAAAGAGTGACAGGATCATGTAGGGAATGGACCAGGTGGGGGGTGGGATGAGTGGGAGGGAATTATAAGCAGCCTTGTACAATATATCTACTATGATAATGTTTTGCATAGCTAGACATGTACAACATATACTGAATTACTTATCTCCCAAGAGGGAATGGGTGAAAAGGGAGGAAGGAAATGGATCTGAAATTTGAGGTCATAACATTAAATGTTTCAAATATATATAAATACTATTATTAATACTCTTTTGCTTGTAATAGGGATATAAGATGTGCAGGCATTGGGATGCAAAGACTCACCTTCCTCTAATGGAAAAGTCGATGGGGGTATGGGAGAAGGTATGGGAGAGAGCAGATTGGAGGAAGCGATATCTTGTAGGATTACTGTTCTGGGAGGTTGGGTAGGGGAATAATGGGGGGAAAATGATTGTAACTCAAAATCTGGTGGAAATGAATGATGTAAAACAGAAGTTAATAAAGCATTTGTTTAAAAAAATGAATGCTTGAAAGTCCTCTATTCCACTGAATGACCATCATTTCCCCTGAAACCAAATACTCAATTTTGCTGGGTAGGTGACCTTTGGGTTCATTCCCAGTTCTTTTGCCCTCTGGAATATCATATTCCATGCCCTTTGATCCCTCAGTGTAGAAGCTGCCAGGTCCTGGGCTATTCTGATTGTGTTTCCACAATATTGAAATTGTTTCTTCCTGGCTGCTTGTAGTATTTTCTCCTTGATCTGGGGATTCTGGAACCTGGCTATAATATTCCTGAGAGTTTTCTTTTGGGATCCTTTTCAGGAGGTGATTGGTGGATTCTTTCAACCTCTATTTTGCCCTCTGGATCTAAAACATCAGGACAATTTTCCTACAGAATTTCTTGAAGGGTGATTTCTAGGTTCTTTCTTTGATCATGGCTTTCAGGTATTCCAATAATTTTTAAATTGTCTCTCCTGGATCTATTTTCCAGGTCAGTGGTTTTTCCCATGAGATATTTCACATTGCCTTCTAATCTTTCATTTGTTTGGATCTGCTTAACAGCATCTTGATTTCTCATAAAGTCATTAGCTTCCATTTGCTCCAGTCTAACTCTGAAGGAATGAATCTCCTCAGTGAACTTTTGAGATTCTTTTTCCATCTGGCAAATTCGACTTTTTAAGGCATTCTTCTCCTCATTGCCCTTTTGGGCCTCCTTTGCCATTTGAGTTAGTCTATTTTTTAAGGTGTTGTTTTCCTCAGTCAGGCTGTTGACCCTCATTTCATACTTTTCCTGCATCCTTCTCATTTCTCTTTCCAATTTTTCCTCCACTTCTCTTATTTGATTTTTAAAGTCCTTCTTAAGGTCCTCTATGGCCTGCAACCCGCTCATGTTTTCCCCTGGGGCTTTTGGAGCAGGACTTCTGACCTCACAGTCCTTTTCCCACTCTATGTCCCCAAAATAGGAGTCTAGGGTTGCATTTTTCTGTTTCCTTTGCCTTGGCATGTTGCCACTTAATTACTTGACTTTTGGGCTTGTTGCCACACTATGGTTTAAGGCCAGATAGAGGAATTTTCATCCCGAACTTGTGGGGGGCAACTTCAGTTTCTGGCAAGCTGTAAACCCACCCACAACTTCCACCCTAGATCGCAATCCAGATCCAGGGAGGTTAAAGCAAGAGCGATTACCCCCCCAAGACTGATTGCTGGATCTCCCTAAGATTTGCAGGCCGGGAGCTGGAGCTGCCTCTGAAAATTACAAAATGGCATGTCTCCTCAGAGGCTTCTAGCCCCCGGGGAGGGAGCCGACTCATTCCCCAAATACAGGTCCCAAAGTCCATAGGACCCTAACCTCTTACTTTGTCCTAGGCATGTCGATGTTGATAATTCTGGAATAGCCACAGCTGCTGGTGTTCTGGGGTCTCTCCAGCTGGCTGCTGGCCCTGCTGCCCTAGGGCTAAAACCTCGGCTCACGTGGACCTGGGCTTGGCTCGGCTCGACTCCTTGCACTCTGTGTGCTGTGTGCCGCTGGCTTCCAGAGCACTGTGCTGTTCCTTCCTTCAGGGCTGCTGGGCTGTCTTCAGCGGGAGGCTAGCTTCTCTGTGTCGTTCTGTGGGTGCTGGGACTCCAGAATTTGTTCAGAGTCCCCCTTTTACATAGTTTGGGGGGAATCTGGGGGCAGAGTGGTTTGGATGAGCTGTTTCTACTCCACCATCTTGGCTCCACCCCCGAGACTTCTCCACCCATAAATGCCAAAAAGAAAGTAAAAGATCAGTGAGGAAACTGTGGTAACTGGCTGGGAAGAGAGCAGGGTCTGGCCCCAACCCCTGGAGTGGTGGAGGTCGTAGTGACTGCAGCTGCAGCTGCTTCCAGAGCTCCAGGCCCACAGATAGTGGGGAAACATGGGACTGACCAGAGGGAAATTGCAGGACTCTCTTTGCTGGCTGTGAGGCAGGATTTTCTTGCTTTTCCTTGCTTAGATTTGGGTTGAAGTCTTGGGTGGCAGTCCTGAGTTGAGGAGCATTGGCATGGCAGAGCTAGTTGAGGCTGTGAAGAGTCAGCCCTCCTCATAGATCTGAGGCAGATGCCTAGGGTAAGCTATGACAACAATTCTGTAAAACGCCAGAAATTTGGGACACAGCTCTCCCCATTCTGGAAATAGGGGTCTACCATGGCAAAAAGCTCACATGAGCAAACAGAGGAAGAGAAATCAGACTATGGAATCTTTTTTTGTGACAAAGAGGATGAAAACATAGAACCAGAAGACAACAAAGTCAAAACTTCTACATCAAAAGCCTCCAAGAAAAATATGAATTGGTCACAATCCATGGAGGAGCTGAAGAAGGACTTTGGAAATCAAGTAAGAGAAGTAGAGGAAAATTGAGAAGAGAAATGAGAGTGTTGCAAGAAAATCATGAAAAATGAGTCAACAGATTGCTAAAGAAGACCCAAAAAATACTGAAGAAAATAACACCTTAAAAAACAGACTAACTCAAATGGCAAAATAAGTTCAAAAAGCCAATGAGAAGAATGCCTTAAAAAGCAAAATTGGTCAGATGGAAAAGAAACTTCAAAAAGCTCACTGAAGAAAAATAGTTCCTTCAAAATTAGATTGGAGCAAATAGAAGCTCATGACTTTTTTTGAGAAATCAAGATATTAATAAACAGATCCAAAAGAATGAACAATAGAAGGCAAGGTGAAATATCTCATGGGAAAAACGACTGACCTGAAAAATAGATCCAGGAGAGATAATTTGAAAATTATTGGTCTACCTGAAAGCCATGATCAAACAAAGAGCCTAGAAAATGACTATGAATGAGAGATAGCATGGTGTAGTAGATAGGGACCCAGTCTTGGAGTCAGAACTACCTTGGTTCAAGTCTCATCTCTGTCACACTCAATTCTGAGAGAAACCACATAGAATTCAGTACACACCAGGAGAATTCCCTCTATAGCACACTCAGCAAGTAGTCATTCAACCTTTGCTTAAAGGCCTCAGAGTAGGGAGTTTGGTACTCCACCCTAATATAACCCATTTCACTTTTGAATTTTTCTGTTAACTGTTTTTTTTTTCTTATATCAAGCTAAGTGTTACCATTTTGTGAATTCCATTGACTGGGACAAAGTGACACATATTTAAACCCTCTTTAGTATGAAAGTCCTTCAAATGCCTGAAGATACTTATCCTTACCCATCTTTTTAAATATATGATTATCATGAATTTCCTCTTTGTTCTGACAGAGAAGGAGGCTGAAAGAGAGGGAAACAGAGATAGAGAGAGTGAAAGACAGTGAGAACTTCATCTAGAGACAAAAGAGATCAACAAGATTGAAAGAGAAAGAATAGGAAACTGCTCACGTAAGCTATTTCAGTTTTCCAGACAGTAATGGGAAAGAGGAGGGGAGGAACTGGTTGGGATTCAACATATGCCATTGCAGCAGCAAAATCTGCCTACACAGATTGCTCCATAAATGGGATCCAGATAAGGTTATGACTATTTATGACTAGATTCACTCAGGATAAGAAGCTTTTTCCCCTTGGAATTGGCTGACCATAGCCCTAGCACATGTCTCAGGCTCCCAAATTCCCACATTTCCCTCATCACATTTATCTTTTAATTCCCATGATCCTTCAACTCCTCCTTCTGTTACAGAAACCCCACCCACCAAAACTATACTTCCAATCAACCCTCTTGCTAGTAATAGGCTACAATACAGTGCTGACCCTGGAGTCTGGCTCTCCAGAAAAAACAAACTTTTAAGTTAGTGTGCATTATTTATTTATTTTAAATTATGAAATAAAACAAGCATGTGCCTAACATACTATAAAAAAGATAATTGTACAGGAAATTGTAAATCTATGATGTGAAATTTGCTATTCATTTTAGATACATAATAATTATCGTATGAATTTTTTTTCCTTCCACCCATAAAGATGACTGAATCTGAATCATTAACATTTTCTCCATCACGTTTTCAAGTCTAGACAATCAACAAAACAATACATCAAGCCCTGACTTGTAGCATTTTCTGATTTCCAAGATGCAAATGTTCAAAATGAAAAATTAATAATTAGGTTTCCATAAGTCGGCAAAAGCTGGTTTCAGCATACCCCTGCATTATATACTTGAGAATAGGATCTCAGCCTATGACCTTTTCCAGGTCTTGAAGCTGGGTAATTCTAGGGAAGAATGGCACTGAATTCAGTGAAACTTTTGGTGTACTCTTGTGTCCTGATTAGTTGAATAATCAATTGAGATTTTAGGTTACAATGTTTATGAGAGAGCTACAAGTGGTGATTTCACTGAAGTTTTGCTGTACATCATTTATCAGAAGTTAGAAAGGCCTTTGTCTATAAGGCTTTAGTGTATACAATATCTACAATATCTATTTTGGATGTAGTAGCATATGCACTAGTGACTATTTAGTCCAAGGGTAGAAAATTACTTGAGGAAAAGAAGTCAAACCAGAATCACTAGTAATAAGTTATATTAAATTTATTTTTAATTCTTTAATATCCAATTAATTTATTATATTCCATAGAACTAAAAATATTTATATGAATACCAAAATATAATCAATGAAAATGTTTTATTAAGTATTTTATGTTGGCATAGCTGGGTGAGAATTGAATATGGGTAAGAAAGTATATTACATTGGATTTTGGAAATTTCATAGTGTTTTTATGGTCCCTAGCTCCTCACCTTTGCAAAAATACATATTATTAACATAAATATAAAGGTGCTCTGTGTTTACAAAATTTGGAATATGGCATCCTATGAGTAATCATAGGTTGTGGGTCATCCAAAGGGCAAAGAGGACAATTCCACATGATAGTTGCAAGGAGGCTGCAAATGACCTAGGTATTTAAGGGGATGTTTAGGGACAGCAGTGATAGAAGTGTATGATCAGAAAAGGGGGTAGTCAGTTCTCATTCTGAGAAGAAAAGGATAACAGCTGTACAGCCCAAGTGTTGATATTTAGTTTTTGTTGTTCTTGTTTAGTCATTTTAGTCTTTTTTTTTTTTTTTGAGGGCAATTGGGATTAAGTAACTTGCCCAAGGTTACACGGCCAGGTTTTTGTTTGTGTGCATTAAGTGTCTGAGGCCGGATCCAAACTCGGGTCCTTCTGACTCCAGGGCCAGCGCTCTACTCACTGCGCCACCTAGCCGCCCCTCTTTTTTTTTTTTTTTTTTGGTTGTATTCAATTCTTTATGACCCCGTTTGGGCTTTTGTTTTTTGTTTTGTTTTGTTTTGTTTTGTTTTTTGGCAAAGATACCAGAGTGCTTTGCCATTTTCTTCTCTAGCTAATTTCACAGATGAGGAAACTGAGGCAAACAGGGTTAAGTGGCTCCCCCAGGGTTACACAGCTAGTAAGTGTCTGAAGATTGGATTTGAATTTAGGAAGAGGAGTTTCCTGAATCCAGACCCAGTAGTCTATCCACTCAGCTGCATAGCTCTCTAATACCAACTAGTAGCTATGAAATTTTTAAAATTCCTAGAGCAGAGCTGTGGTTAGAGCATCTTTCCCTGGGACAGAAACAATTGTGGAGGGTGGCAGGTTGTGATGGGTATGAAAATTGCCCAGGGTTACATAGTAAGTGGAAGAGTTAAAACTTGAACCAAACCTCTGAATCTGGAATCAATGCTCTTTCTACCATATTATATTCCTTTGCTTTATAGGTGTAGAAACTGAGTCTCAGATACTTGTGCATGCTTTGAACATGGGCTAGGTGTCTCTGTCTACTCTGGAAGAGAATTATCATTGGTTATTGAAAGTAAAGAAGGCATTTATTAAGTGCCTACCATAGGTCAGGCACTATGCTAAGCATTTTACAAATATAATCTCATTTTATCTTCACAATGACTCGGGAAGGTAGGTGCTATTATTAGAGGTTAAGTGATTTCCTCAGCATTATATGACTACTTACTATCTGAGTCTGGATTTGAACTTGTTCTTCTGCCTTTCTAGCCCCATCCTAGTTGCAGCTCTGCCCTAAAAAAAGCATTCCAGTATACTGGATAGATCCTATGTGGAAGATGAAAGAACATTGTCAAGGGTGAATAGGCATGAATGAACTGCTATTAACATGGATGGAGGAATTTCTGTGTCCCTGAGATGAAATATCCATTGGAGCATTGAGATATATTATTAACCATATTTCTCTGAAATATCTTATTAATTTTTTGTGAATGGCATTAGGAATTGCAATTTTGTGCTTCACCTCTTCCTCAAAAGAGACTGGTCTTTGCAAAGTGACCATCTTACTGTCGCCCAAAGCTTGTTATTGAGAAGCTCTGTGCTTGGTTAAACTCATCATTGCTTCGTGTCTATAAGAAGTGACTAATACTCCTGGGTCTGTGCTAATTATGCTGCTATGGTGATGGATTGTGCTAGTCAATTTGATTGAATACTCCAGTGAGGAGAATGGTCCAAACCCCAATAGATGGATGCAGTCAGAATTCTGTTACCTCAAAACTTGTCATATTAAACTACCACTTATTAGAGAGTAGAAGCTTCATTAACCCAAATGTGTATGTTCTTTTGTACATACAATGGATATGATCAATTAATTGAGGGAAAATGGAATAAGCCAAATCTCTACCAACACATATACTGTATACATAGAATTCTATCTTGACTACACGATTCCATTAGAATTTATTTGATTTGTGTGAGGAGCACTTCAGGTTGTTGGTGTTTCACTTTGTTTCTGGATGACTAATAGCTGCATATCCCTTATTTCTGATTGTTTTTGAATTCTGGTGGGTAGTTGATCAAAGGCCACAGCTGTGTCATAGAGCTAAGAATCAGGACAATTCTCCCATTTCACTCAGTGTACAAGCTGACACCTTTCTGGGGAGGCTATTTTTCAGCTGAATATGTCAAGTTATATACCTCTATGATATATAAAATGTAAGAGTGTGGAGAGGAGGGAGGATGGTGTATAAGAAAGAGAAAGTAGGGCTACTCAAATCCACCCATCAGTATTAGGGTACTCCACAGTGGATTATATGATGGGTGATTCAAAGTGTACATCTAAGTGGCACAGCAAGGGTGCCTTTGCTGTAGAGACTCAAGGTGGACCAAAATTTGAGAGGAGTTGGTCTTTATCTACTCACCAGCCCCATGTCAAATCACTCTCAATGTCTGATTTGGAAGTGAAAGAAACAAGAGGAAAAAAAATTAAGAGGAAAACAAAAATAGGTATTTGGTGTTTTATTGGGAGGTGAGATGAAAGCAGACAGAAAGTTCTAAGAATACAATAAGTTCCCAATGCCTACCATTGATTAATTATTATTATTATTATTATTATTTGAAAAGAATAATATACATGAGTTTATGGCATGGTAAATAATTATTAACCTGAAAGTTAATGGGATGAACTGGCTTATAAAGTATATGAGGAATATAAAAAAATAGAAAAGGAACACCAAATTGCCACAAAGAAATATATTTTTAAAACAGAAAAGTTAAGGTGATGTATTAAAGAATGATTTGTTATGCTTTAATAGTTGATAGAAATCATAAATGCATGTCTAAAATCAAACATATTAAATAGATTAGAAATTATAAAATAAGTGTAATCAACAGAGGAAATATGATGAAAAAGAAAAAAATTAAGACAAAATTGTTATCTTCAATGATGAGTAGGTAAAAGTGCAAATCAGAGAAATAACAATTATGTTAAAAATGGTAAAGATAAGAAAACATTGGAACTGGTGGAGGTAGAAAAAGAATTGCAACAACAGTTAGCCTAGTGGATGATGTACTGTACTTGTTATTATGAGATCCTGAAAACAGATGGAGTTGATGGTCAGAGGAACAGAGATGATTACCTGGTGGGGAGCAGTGGAGAGCCATGCCTTGGAAGGAATGGGTCTGGCATAGAGCAGTATATTAAAATCGCTAGGAGGCATCAGGAGCATTTCAATACTGAAGGTACAGGTTATCCTCAAATAATGTGTTCTGGGCACATGATTATCTGTGTGTGCATCTCCTCATACAGGTATGTTTGTCACATATAGGATCATTTTTTCCACTTAGAGTTTACGTACTTTTGGGAGAATAAATCTGAGGGTAATGGGATGGGGTTGTTTTATTTACACTGATATTTTATTAAAGCCTTTTCAAACAATTAAATGTGTCAACTGATTGATTGATAGAAAGTAATAAGCATTAGTAAAGGCTTTGATAGAATACTGAGCCATAAAATATATACAACCTGGGGTACCTAACTAGGAGCCCAGAATGAGAGACTCAGAGGCAACATATAAAATTAAAATGATATTGCACAAACAGTATATTTTTATCAACAAAACACCTGAAAACCTGAAATAAATAAAATAAAATACCTGAATCCACTCAAAGTCAATAACAGATAAATGAAAATTTAAACAGCATCAGGTATTACTCTTAGCCATTTAATTAGTCGAGATGGAAAGAGATAAGCAAACTTATTGGTAGAGGGCCACACGGACACTATTTTAAATTATTTTTTTTTATTTTAGTCAACAAACATTTATTTTCTCTCCCTTCTGCCTTTTTTCCCAAATTGTACAACAAAAAGAAGAAGAAAAATAAAATGCTTATAACCAACATACATAGTCAAGCAAAACAAAATTCCCCCATTGGCCATGTTGAAAAATGTATGATTCATTTTGTGTCTTCAGTCCATTGCTTCTCTGTCAGGAGGTGGGTCACATATTTCATCTTCAGTTGTGGTTCTCAAATCTTTCAAAGTTTTTTTTTTTCTTTCTACTGCTGTCGTTATTGCATAAATTTTTTTTTTCTGCTCTTTTCCCTCTAATTGTTTTTTTTTTTTTTTTACTTTTGGATCTTTTTATTTTTTTTTCTTTAAACAAATACTTTATTAACTTCTGTTTTACATCATTCATTTCCGCCAGATTTTGAGTTACAATCATTTTCCCCCCATTATTCCCCTACCCAACCTCCCAGAATAGCAGTCCCACAAGATATCGTTTCCTCCAATCTGCTCTCTCCCATACCTTCTCCCATACCCCCTTCGACTTTTCCATTGGAGGAAGATGAATCTTGTGTCCCAATGCCTGCACATCTTATCTCCCCATTACAAGCAAAAGAGTATTAATAATAGTATTTATATATATTTGAAACATTTAATCTTAAGACCTCGAATTTCAGATCCATTTCCTTCCTCCCTTGTCACCCATTCCCTCTGGGGAGATAGGTAATTCAGTATATGCTGTACATGTCTAGCTATGCAAAACATTATCATAGTAGATATATTGTTCAAGGCTGCTTATAATTCCCTCCCACTCATCCCACCCCCCACCTGGTCCATTCCCTACATGATCCTGTCCTTCTTCTATAGTGGGTACTTCCAACCTCCCCTCACCCCAAGGATGCCCTCCCATCCATCATCCCTCCTCTCATCCCCCTTCCCCTATCCTGCTGCAGGTTGAGATATCCCATTTAGTATGTATGTCATTTTCTCCCTGAACCAAATTCAATGTGAATGTGGTTTTGCCTTTTAGCCTTCCTTATTCTCCCCCTCCTTTGCAACCACTTCCCCTTGCTTCTTCTACATGGGATAGTTTACCCTACCCTGTCTCTCCCCAACTCCTCTTGCCACTTTCCTCTCTCACCTCATAATTTCATCCCTTGAGTATTCTCCCTTTTCAACAAATTCAACCTATGCCCTCTATCCATATATAACTGTAACCATATACACACACATTCACATATGTATTCATATGACCACACCCTTCTTCCATTATTTTCATAGTGAGAAAGATATCATCAGTCACAGATATTGCTTTTCCATATAGGAATGTAAATAGTTCAACTTTGATAAGTTCCTTTTGATTTCTTTTCCCTGATTACCTTCTCAGGCATCTCTTACTTCTTGCGCCTGGATGTCAAATTTTCTATTCAACTCTGGTTTTTTCCTCAATAATGCTTGAAAGTCCTCTATTCCACTGAATGACCATATTTTCCCCTGAAACAAAATACTCAGTTTTGCTGGGTAGGTAACCCCTGGGTTCATTCCCAGGTCTTTTGCCCTCTGGAATATCATATTCCATGCCCTTCGATCCCTCAGTGTAGAAGCTGCCAGGTCCTGGGCTATTCTGATTGTGTTTCCACAATATTGAAATTGTTTCTTCCTGGCTGCTTGTAGTATTTTCTCCTTGATCTGGGGATTCTGGAACCTGGCTATAATATTCCTGGGAGTTTTCTTTTTGGGATCTTTTCAGGAGGTGATCGGTGGATTCTTTCAACCTCTATTTTGCCCTCTGGATCTAAAACATCAGGGTAGTTTTCCTTGAGAATTTCTTGAAGGGTGATTTCTAGGTTCTTTCCTTGATCATGGCTTTCAGGTAGTCCAATAATTTTTAAATTGTCTCTCCTGGATCTATTCTCCAGGTCAGTGGTTTTTCCCATGAGATATTTCACATTGCCTTCTAATCTTTCGTTTGTTTGATCTGCTTAACAGCATCTTTATTTCTCATAAAGTCACTAGCTTCCATTTGCTCCAGTCTAACTCTGAAGGAATGAATCTCCTCAGTGAACTTTTGAGATTCTTTTTCCATCTGGCAAATTCGACTTTTTAAGGCATTCTTCTCCTCATTGCCCTTTTGGGCCTCCTTAGCCATTTGAGTTAGTCTATTTTTTAAGGTGTTGTTTTCCTCAGTCAGGCTGTTGACCTCATTTCATACTTTTCCTGCATCCTTCTCATTTCTCTTTCTAATTTTTCCTCCACTTCTCTTATTTGATTTTTAAAGTCCTTCTTAAGGTCCTCTATGGCCTGCAACCCACTCATGTTTTCCCTGGGGCTTTTGGAGCAGGACTTCTGACCTCACAGTCCTTTTCCCGCTCTATGCCCCCAAAATAGGAGTCTAGGGTTGCATTTTTCTGTTTCCTTTGCCTTGGCATGTTGCCACTTAATTGCTTGACTTTTGGGCTTGTTGCCACACTTAAGGCCAGCTAGAGGAATTTTCGTCCCGAACGTGTGGGGGGCAACTTCCTTTTCTGGCAAGCTATAAACTCACCCACAACTTCCACCCTAGATCACAATCCAGATCCAGGGAGGTTAAAGCAAGAGCGATTACCCCCCAAGACTGATCGCTGGATCTCCCCACGATTTGTAGGCTGGGAGCCGGAAATGCCTCTGAAAACTACACAGTGGTGTGTCTTCTCAGCAGCTTCTAGCCCCCAGGGGAGGGAGCTGACACATTCCCCAAATACAGGTCCCGAAGTCCATAGGACACTAACCTCTTACTTTGTCCTAGGCAAGTCTATGTTGATAATTCTGGTGTCTCCACAGTTCCTGGTGTTCTGGGGTTCCTCCAGCCGGCTGCTGGCCCTGCCGCCCTGGGGCTAAAACCTCGGCTCACGTGGACCTGGGCTCGGCTCGGCTCCTGCACTCTGCGCACTGCCGGCTCCCAGACCACTGCGCTGGTCCTTCCTGCAGGGTGCTGGGCTGTCCTCAGCGGGAGGTTAGCTTCTCTGTGTCGTTCTGTGGGTGCTGGGGCTCCAGAAGATTTTCAGAGTCCTTTTTTACATAGTTTGTGGAGAATCTGGGGGCAGAGAGGCTTGGACGAGCTGTTTCTACTCCACCATCTTGGCTCCGCCCCCTTCTAATTGTTAATAGTGTACCCTTTTAATTTTCTCTCTCTTTATCCCCACTTTTGTAAAGAGAGGACTCATTGCAAATAAGAACTTGGAAAAAGCAAAATTTACCTAATATTTTAATCTATTAATGTAATAAGCGTATATACACAATTGTCCCTCTTCTCTTCCCATTGCCCATCTCTATCACAGATTTCTTTCCTTTTTTTTTTCTTTCCCTTGAATCTCCCCTTCACTCTCCCTTTGGGGTGTCGCAAGGCTCAAATGAGGTGAGAGAGGTAAAACACTTGGCAAACCTTAAAGAATTCTAAAAATCCTACTAATTATTGTCATTATTATTCTACAGTGACCAGGTCTCCAGTCTGGTGACTACTTTATTTTTTGAGCCTTCTCATACTACTACTATTTCAAGAAATGCTTGTAGAGACATATTGGGGTATGGTAGTAAATGTTTAACAACCTGGTTTTCTGTGGAAAACCCACACAGACATACACACATATGTGTATGTTATAGTAAGTCTATGTGTGGTTATGTCCAAGTTACTATACATATCACAGTCACTACTTATCTGAAAGGTAGAATTCCTGGAACTGTGGTATTTTCAACCATCAAGCCACTGTTTAGAGTTGTTCTACTCCTGTCCATAACCCTACCTAGGAATTCCTATGTCTTGGGCAAATTTATTTAAGATTTGTATTATAGTTTGTCTATGTATGTCTATGTCTAATTTATTATACATATCACACACACACACACACACACTCTCTCTCACACACACACACACACACATATATATACATATATGCTTTCAAGTTTAATCTGCATTATTAATACTTTCATAAGTCTAGGCAATGAATAAAAAATATATCAAACCATAATTTTTAACATTGCCATTTTAAGTTTTATAAATACTTACACTGTAAATTTAGCAATGGGCTCTCACTTGGTGCAAGTACTCCCCTGCTTATTTCCTTATCTACTCTATTCTCTTTTAAACTACCCCCTCCCCTCTCTCTGTCTCTTCCTATTTTCCATATTAAGTTTATAAACTTGTATATTATATAATTATATTATTGTATATAACATCAATATATTAATATTAATAATTAATTTATATCAATATAGAATATTAATATACTAATTCTATATATATGCATGTATGCATGTGTATATGTATGTTCAACTTTCCTTTCTTTGTTTTAGATGAAAGTGATGTTTACGGGATGTTTGTTTTCCTCACTCCTTCATTCATGTTTGAATAGTTCTCATCTCATGTACCATTGTTGTGTAAGACAGACAGTCAACAAATAGTTATTAAACACTTACCAAGTGCCAGGTACTATTCTAATCCCTAGAGTTACAAAGAAATCCAAAAAATGTCATCCTTGCCCTCAAGGAACTCACATCCTACTGGAGAAGGAGACATATGTATAATTCTGCATGTACAATATATTTACAGTGTAAATGGATCACAGAGCTAGTAAGCATCTGATAACTGATTTGAACTCATGAAGATAACTCTTTCTGATTTCTAGACCAGTGCTCAAACACCTATGAAATGATTTGAATTTTATAAAAGCACCTAGGCTTGCTGCTATTGTAGGCTATATCTACCTTTTGTTACATATTCTTCATTTATATTTGCCTTCCTCTGTTGGTGAGAAGTTCATCTGAGGTTATAATTTCATTTGGGAGTCTTAGAAATAGCAAATTTCTCATTTTCCAGTCGTTGTGTAAGTCAATTTCATTTGGGAATGGTTATTTTTAAGATTCAAAGATATGCTTATATGCTTCAATAATATTGTAAAGGTTTCACCAATTTCTATTCTAAAGAGGAGCTTAGATCTGAAATATGTGAATGTTATTAGTAAGCTTCATGCATTTCCACCAATTTTAGCTAACCAAGAATATATTGTCATTCATATATTCAGTTAGTTTTGAACTATTAAGGTGTATTTTATTCAGTAAGGTATGAGAATAGAAGAAATATAACAAAATGGATAGAGAAGTTTGTCTGCTGTGTTAAACCAAAATTTAACAATAAAACAAGATAAACTCTTTTCAAAAGATAGTGAGATGGACTTAAAGTCAGAAAGAACTCAGTTCAAGTCTTCCCTCAGAACTATACAGCCATGTGACCACAGGTAAGTTGATTTAACTTTCTAGTACCCCAGACTAGAAGTGTCAAACTTGGATCTCTCATAGGAGACAAAAATCCCTAGTGGTTCAGAATCAGATTAAAATTAGTTTTGAAATGTTTAATAGTATAAATTAAAATACAATACAGCATAATATCAATCTATGTTTTTCTATGTCAATATGTGATCCAAAGGGATTCTCTCTATCTGCCTTTGATATCATTGATTCATTCGTCACTCTAATGCTATACATCATATAAAAGTTGTGAATCTCCACTGTTAGAGAACACTTACTCTCTAGAATTTTCCAATATCAATGAAATCAAAGGTCAGAACAAAAAAAAATAAAAAACAAAAACAAAACTAGTACAATATTCAAAACTATTTTTAAAATACTAATATAAAAAATACTCTGATTGTGGAATGAAAACAGTAGTAATGCAAGGTTAGGAAATACAAGTTGCTTATTAGAGGCAAGGAGATTAAAAGAATAAGATACTGAGGCAATTCAGTTCACAATCAGTAGTATCAAAAGTGAAAGAGCATTTGATCATTCTTGATATCTAATTCCTTTGTATTCATTACCTAATAATTCAGAAAAATTCCTGTTTTAAAATATAAATATGAATTCAAGACAAGTTGGGACAAAATTTCTAATGGCATTGTATTTTTGCCAGTTTTCAGAGTGGTGTTGAGTTAGATAAAGAGTTGGTCTCAAAGTAAGAAAGAACTCTTTCAAATCCTGCCTCTGACATATACTAACTAGGCAATTCTGAGAAAGTCATTGCCTCTCTCAACACCACAGACAAATCTCTAACTCTAAAAATTGAAAGGAAGGTGCCCATTTTAACTGAAGGAGAAAATTATTCATGAGGAGCAACAAATCCTAAAAAAAAAGAAACAAAAGAAAATTTTTAAAATTTAGTCAATATTTCAATGAATTCATGATCTCCTTAACATGGGTACTGCCTTCCATGGAACAGAACACAAATAATCTATGCTTTTCATCTTAAACAATTCTTATTAATAGTCTTCAACAAATCATCCATAAAAGATCCATTCAAAACGATTAAGACATTTCTTTAAATACTTCTTAAGAAGACATCGGAGCACCGACCAAAGGAGTAGCTAACAGCAACTTTTATGAACTCTTAGTAAAATACATCTACCTTCTCTTAGTAGGAAATGGTGAACTATAGTTACAGAATCATCATACCTTGTCAGACATGTTTGTTTGTTTTAATTAAACAAATGCTTTATTAACTTCTGATTTACATCATTCATTTCCATCAGATTATGAGTTACATTTTTCCTGACCCACCACCCCAGAAAAGCAGTCCCACTAGATATCCCCTCATCCAATCTGCTCTTTCCCATATTTTCTCCCATATCCCCTTCAACTTTGCCATTAGGGCAAGGTGAATCTCTGAGCCCCAATGCCTGGACATCTTATGAAACATTTAATTTTAAAACTTCGATTTTCAGATCCATTTCTTTCCTCAACTCTGGTTTTTTCCTCAAGAATGCTTGAAAGTCCTCTATTCCACTGAATGACCATATTTTCCCCTGAAACAAGATACTCAGTTTTGCTGGGTAGGTGACCCTTGGCTTTAATCCCAGATCTTTCGCCCTCTGGAATATCATATTCCATGCTCTTCTATCCCTCAGTGTAGAAGCTGCCAGGTCCTGGGCTATTCTGATTGTGTTTCCACAATACTGAAATTGTTTCTTCCTGGCTGCTTGTAGTATTTTCTCCTTGATCTGGGAGTTCTGGAGCCTGGCTATAATATTCCTAGGAGTTTTCTTTTTGGGATCTTTTTTCAGGAGGTGATCTGTGGATTCTTTCAACCTCTATTTCCCCCACTGGGTCTAAAACATCAGGGCAATTTTCCTTGAGAATTTCTTTAAGGATGATTTCTAGGTTCTTTCTTTGATCATAGCTTTCAGGTAGTCCAATAATTTTTAAATTATCTCTCCTGGATCTATTTTCCAGGTCAGTGGTTTTTCCCATGAGATATTTCACATTGCCTTCTATTCTTTCATTTGTTTGGATCTGCTTAACAGCATCTTGATTTCTCACAAAGTCACTAGCTTCCATTTGCTCCAGTCTAACTCTGAAGGAATGAATCTCCCCAGTGAGCTTTTGAGATTCTTTTTCCATCTGGCAAATTCGACTTTTTAAGGCATTCTTCTCCTCATTGCCTTTCTGAGCCTCTTTTGCCATTTGAGTTAGTCTATTTTTTAAAGTTTATTTTCCTCAGTCAGGCTGTTGACTGTCATTTCATACTTTTCTTTCATCTTTTTAATTTTTCTTCCCAAATTTTCCCCCACTTCTCTTATCTGCTTTTTTTTTTTTTTTTAAAGCAATTGGGGTTAAGTAACTTGCTCAAGGTTACACGGCTAGTCATTTGATTTATGCGTGGGTGCTCATTTTCTGAGGCCGGATCTGATCTCGGTCATCCAAACTCCGAGGCCGGCGCTCTTACTCACTGCGCCACCTAGCCGCCCCTTTAGGGCAATTGGGGTTAAGTAACTTGCCCAAGGTTACACGGCTAGGTTTTTGTTTGTGTGGATTAAGTGTCGGAGGCCGGCTCCGAACTCAGGTCCTTCTGATTCCAGGGCCGACGCTCTATTCACTGCGCCACCTAGCCGCCCCCTCTTATCTGCTTTTTAAGGTCCTTGATGGCCTGTAGCCAGCTTGTATTTTCATTTGGGGCTTTTGGTGCAGGAGTTCTGACCTCACAGTCCTCCTCCATGCTTTGAGCCTCTTTGCCCCTAAAATAGGAGTCCAATGTTGAACTTTTCTGTTTATTTTGTTTCATTTGCCTAGGCATGTTGCCACTTAATTACTTGATTTTGGGGGCTTGTTGACACAGTAGGACTCTGCCACCAGACAGGGGAGCTTCCGCCCAAATGTGGGGTCTTCACAACTTCCGCCAGTTGGGTGGCCTCTGTAAAGCCTCCACCCACTCTGGCAAGTTGGATACCCACCCCAAACTTCCCCCCCAGACCACAATCCAGATCCAGGCAGTTTAAAGCAAGAGAAATTAACCCCCAGACTGATTGCTGGATATCCCTACAATTCGCAGACCAGGAGCTAGAGCCACTACTGAAGCTGCAAAATGGCTTCTGTGCAGCTGTTTCTTCAGTAGCTTTTCACCCCCAGGGGAGGAAGCTACGCGTTCCCCGAATACTGGTCCCAAAGTCCATAGGACACTAACCTCTCGCTTTGTCCTAGGCATATCTGTGCTGATAATTTTGGAATTACCACAATTGCTGGTGTTCTGGGGTCCCTCCAGCCGGCTGGAGGCCCGGCTGCCCTAGGGCTAAAACCTTGGACCTGGGCTCCGCTCTGTGAGCTGAGTTGTCAGTTCCCAGTGCGCTGTGCTGACTGCTCTCAGAGCGCTCTGCTGGCCGATCCCTGTAGGGCTGCTGGGCTGTCCTCAGCAGGAGGTTAGCTTCTCTGTGCTGTTCTGTGGGTGCTGGGGCTCCAGAAGTTGTTTGGAGTCCCCTTTAACATTGTTTGAAATTTGTGTGGGGCAGAGCACATTGGAAATGCTGTTTCTACTCCGCCATCTTGGCTCTGCTGTTTGTTTGTTTACTTACTCGTATTTTCTTTTTTTTTTTTTCTTTTTTTTCTTTTTTTATTTTATTTTATTTTTTTTAAACAAATACTTTATTAACTTCTGTTTTACATCATTCATTTCCGCCAGATTTTGAGTTACAATCATTTTCCCCCCATTATTCCCCTACCCAACCTCCCAGAATAGCAGTCCCACAAGATATCGCTTCCTCCAATCTGCTCTCTCCCATACCTTCTCCCATACCCCCATCGACTTTTCCATTAGAGGAAGATGAATCTTTGTGTCCCAATGCCTGCACATCTTATATCCCAATTATAGGCAAAAGAGTATTAATAATAGTATTTATATATATATTTGAAACATTTAATGTTACGACCTTGAATTTCAGATCCATTTCCTTCCTCCCTTGTCACCCATTCCTTCTTGGGAGATAAGTAATTAAGTATATGTTGTACATGTCTAGCTATGCAAAACATTATCATAGTAGATATATTGTTCAAGGCTGCTTATAATTCCCTCCCACTCATCCCACCCCCCACCTGGTCCATTCCCTTCATAATCCTGTCCCTCTTCTATAGTGGGTACTTCCAACCTCCCCTCCCCCCAAGGATGCCCTCCCATCTATCATCCCTCCTCTCATCCCCCTTCCCCCTATCCTGCTGCAGGTTGAGATATCCCATTTAGTATGTATGTCATTTTCTCCCTGAACCAAATTCAATGTGAATGTGGTTTTGCCTTTTTAGCCTTCCTTATTCTCCCCCTCCTTTGCACCCACTTCCCTACATGAGATAGTTTACCCTACCATGTCTCTCCCCATCTCCTCTTGCCACTTTCTTCTCTCACCTCATAATTTCATCCCTTGAGTACTCTCCCTTCCCAACAAAATCGACCTATGCCCTCTATCCATATATATTCAACTCTGGTTTTTTCCTCAAGAATGCTTGAAAGTCCTCTATTCCACTGAATGACCATATATCTGCTTTTCAAAAGGAAAGCAACTCAAAATGGGTTAACAAGCTTACTTTAATCAAACAAACATACATTACCTAGTTCAGGGGAAAAAGGTCAGCACCCCAAACTTCAGAGTTACAGAACTTACAGATCAAACAGACAGGCTTCCAAACTGTCCAAACATTATATCAATACCAAATCACAGTTACCAGAGAGGGAAGCATCAACATCTGGGTTTTCAAAGCCGGGGGGCTTTCAACAACGGCTTCCCAGAGTCTCATCTGGTCAAATCACACAACACTTCTCAAAGTGAGCCCCAAAGCAAAGCCCCTCATCAGAGTTTATATAGCCTTCTCCTGGCTCAAAGATTGTAACAACCTCCTTGACCCACTGCCCAATCACACAGCATCAAGGTGTGGTCATTCCTGAAAACCAGGCCTCCCACCACAGGCTCCATGTGACCACATTCAGCCTATTAGGAGGCAGAGCATATTTTCAAGTCAAGGAAGGTTTTCAGAGTCTCTTAAAGCCAATCAAAGTCTCTTAAGCCAATCAATGGGCCTAGGGGCAGGGAAGATCTTTAAATCTGCATTTCCATTACATTCGGCCCCAAGATCTTTCATGCCCATAGCATACGCAATTTACATTTGAATTAGCACTAAAACATCTCTTAGGTCACATTTTCAAGGTACATCTAAAGTTACCAAAGGCCACTGGGCCTTAAACACAAAATACAAAGCATTATCACATCAATTCACAAAATACAAAGCATTATCACATAAAGTTCTCTTGGGAGGAGGGGGGTGTCCTTCCCATAACACTGCTCCAGCCCCTGCTTCCAAATCCAGAGAGGGAGCTGGGCAACAAAACCAATGTGGGGTCCTTGGGGTGCATGGCACTTCACCCCCCCCATCATAGTTACAAGTCCATCCTCCCCCTGGGTCCCAAACTGTGGGATGCAACCAGGAAACACATTCAGTGCCCCTGCTTTGCCACACAGTCCTTATCTTGTCCTGTGGCTGAACTCCAAACTCCTGGGTTCCTTCTCCTCCAGCAGAAGGCAGCAGCTCCAGGCTTTTCCACAGGTCTCCATGCAGGCAGCTCACCATTCCTGCTTTCAGCTCAGTGAAGTCAGCATGCAGGTCTTTCTCTCCTGCTCCATGGCTCCACAGAATCACAGCTACCACAACTGGGAAACAAACAATTATCCCAGCCCCCATACTTTCCTTTTACTCAGCAGATCCCATCCATCGTCGCCATTTTGTAGCAGCAAGCACCCCAATATCCCCAGGGTGACTGCCAATATAGGTTCTTAGATCTGCTTTTCAAAGGAAAGCAACTCAAAATCAGTTAACAAGCTTAATTTAATCAAACAAACACACATTACCTAGTTCAGGGGAAAAAGGTCAGCACCCCAAACTTCAGAGTTACAGAACTTACAGATCAAACAGACAGGCTTCCAAACTGTCCAGCCATTATATCAATACCAAATCACAGTTACCAGAGAGGGAAGCATCAACATCTGGGTTTTCAAAGCCGGGGGGGCTCTCAGCAACGGCTTCCCAGAGTCTCATCTGGTCAAATCACACAACACTTCTCAAAGTGAGCCCCCAAAGCAAAGCCTCTCCTCAGGGTTTATATAGCCTTCTCCTGGCTCAGAGAATGTAACAACCTTCTGGACCCACTGCCCAATCACAAAGTATCAAGGTATGGGCTTTCCTGAAAAACAAGCCTCCCACCACAGACTCCAGGTGCACTTAAGCTAGGGGCAGGGAAGATCTTTAAATTTGCATTTCCATTACAATGGGTTATCTCAACCTGCAGCAGGATAGGGGGGAGGGGGATGAGAGGAGGGATGATGGATGGGAGGGCATCCTTGGGGGGAGGGGAGGTTGGAAGTACCCACTATAGAAGAGGGACAGGATTATGTAGGGAATGGACCAGGTGGGGGTGGGATGAGTGGGAGGGAATTATAAGCAGCCTTGTACAATATATCTACTATGATAATGTTTTGCATAGCTAGACATGTACAACATATACTGAATTGCTTATCTCCCAAGAAGGAATGGGTGACAAGGGAGGAAGGAAATGGATCTGAAATTTGAGTTCGTAACATTAAATGTTTTAAATATATATAAATATTATTAGTAATACTCTTTCGCTTGTAATAGGGAGATAAGATGTGCAGGCATTGGGACACAAAGATCCACCTTCCTCTAATGGAAAAGTCGATGGGGGTATGGGAGAAGGTATGGGAGAGAGCAGATTGGAGGAAGCGATATCTTGTGGGACTGCTATTCTGGGAGGTTGGGTAGGGAATAATGGGGGGAAAATGATTGTAACTCAAAATCTGGCGGAAATGAATGATGTAAAACAGAAGTTAATAAAGCATTTGTTTAAAAAAAAAATATAGACTGACACAAACGGCAAAAGAGGCTCAAAAAGGCAATGAGGAGAAGAATGCATCAAAAAGCCAAATTTTCCAGAAGGAAAAAGAATCTCAAAAGCTCACTGAGGAGAATCATTCCTTCAGAATTAGATTGGAGCAAATGCAAGTTAGTGACTTTATGAGAAACCAAGGTGCTTTTAATCAGATACAAACAAATGAAAGAATAGAAGGCAATGTGAAACATCTCATGGTAAAACCCATTGACCTGGAAAATAGATCCAGTAAAGATAATTTAAAAATTGTTGGACTATCTGAAAGCCATGATCAAAGAAAGAACCTAAAAATCATCCTTCAAGAAATTCTCAAGGAAAATTGCCCGGATGTTTTAGAACCAAAGGGCAAAATAGATGTTGAAAGAATCCACCAATCACGTCCTAAAAAAGAAACCAAAAAGAAAACTTCTAGGAATATTATAGCCAGGTTCCAGAATTCCCAGATCAAGGAGAGAATATTACAAGCAGCCAGGAAGAAATGATTTGAATATTGTAGAAACACAATCAGGATCTGGCAGCTTCTACACTGAGGGATCAAAGGGCTTGGAATATGATATTTCACAGGGCAAAGGACCTGGGATTAAAACCAAGAATCACTTACCCAGCAAAACTGAGTATCTTAGGGGCAGCTAGGTGGTGCAGTGAGTAAGAGCGCTGGCCTCAGAGTTGGGATGACACAGGATCTAATCTGGGCTCAGAAAATGAGCACCCACACATAAATAATGACTAGCAGTGTAACCTTGAGCAAGTCACTTAACCCCAATTGCTTTAAAAAAAACCTGAGTATCTTGTTTCAGGGGGAAATATGGTCATTCAGTGGAATAGAGGACATTCAAGCATTCTTGAGGAAAAAAAACAGAGTTGAATAGAAAATCTGACATTCAGACACAAGAAGCAAGAGATACTTGAGAAGGTAAACAGGGAAAAGAAATAAAAAGGAACTTATCAAAGGTGAACTATTTATATTCCTAAATGGTAAAACAATAACTATGACTGATTAAAACTTTGTCACTATAAAAATAATTGAAGAAGGGTATATGGGCATATGTTTACAGGGATTCATGGATAGAGGGCACAGGTTGAATTTGGTGGAAAGGAATACTACTTAAGGGGTGAAGTTAAGAGGTGAGAGAGGAAAGTGTCAAGAGGAGATGGGGAGAGACAGAGTAGGGTAAGCTATCTCATGTAGAAGAGGCAAGGGGAAGTAGTTGCAGGGGAGGGGAAGAACAGGAAGGCAAAAAGGCAAAACCATATTCTCGTTGAATTTGGCTCAGGGAAAGAATGGCATACATACTAAATGGTATATCTCACCCTGCAGGAGAGTAGGGGAAAGTGGGGTGAGAGGGGGAATGATGGAGGGGAGGGCATTCTGGGGTGAGGGTAGGTTGGAAGTACCCACTTTTGAAGAGGGACAGGATCAAAGTAGGGAATGGACCAGGTGGGCAGTGGGATGGGTGGGAGGGAAATATAAGCAGTCTTTTACAATATATCTACTGGGGTAATGTTCTGCATAGCTATATATGTACAACACATACTGAATTGCTTATCTTCCCAATAGGAGTGGGTGACAAGGCAGGAAGGGAATGGATCTGAAATTTGAAGTTTTAAAATTAAATGTTTCAAATATATATAAATATAATTATTAATACTATTTTGCATGTAATTGAGAGATAAGATGTGCAGGCATTGGGGCACAGAGATTCACCTTGCCTTAACGGTAAAGTCTAAGGGGGTATGGGAGAAAATATGGGAGAGAGCAGATTGGATGAGGGGATGTCTTGTGGGACTGCTATTCTGGGGTGGTGGGTAGGGGAAAATTGGGGAAAAAACTATAACTCAAAATCTGGTGGAAATGAATGATGTAAACCAGAAGCTAATAAGGCATTTGTTTAATTGAAAAATAAAAAAAAATAAGAAAATAGCTGAAGAACGATATATGGGCATATGAATACATATGTGAGTGTGTGTACATATGTTTACAGGTATACATAGAGGGCACAGATCGAATTTAATAGGAAGGGATCATACTTAAAAGGTGAAATTAAGAGGTGAGAGAGGAATATAATGAGAGGGGATGGGGAAAGACAGAATGGGGAAAACTATCTCATATAGAAGAGCCAAGGGAAAAGGGTGACAATGGAGGGGAAGAACAGCAAGGCTAAAAGGCAAAACCTTATTTTCATTGAATTTTGGCTCAGGGAGAGAGTGACATACATACTAAATAGAATATCTCACCCTATAGGACAGTAGGCTGTAAGGGGATGAAAGTGGGGATGATGGAAGGATGGGTAGGCTGGGGGGCAGGGAAATTGGAAGCACCCACTTTTGAAAAGGGACAGGTTCAAAGCAGAGAATCGAACAAGTTGGGAGAGGAGGGAGGGAAATATAGTCAGTCTTTTACAATATATCTACTATAGCAATGTAAAAAAAATATTATGCCTACATCCTCTATCTATCTTTCTATCTATCATCTACCTATCTATCTACCTATCTATATCCCTTTTGCATTTCATGATAATTATACAATGCTCAATATTGACAGGTATCAGCTTCCCATATAGGGATGTATACAATTTGCTATTAATGAATAATAAGTTAAGTGTGTATGTTTTCCCTCTTTATCTTTTCATGTCTCTCTTGAGTCTTGTATTGGAAAATCAAATTTTTCATTAAGCTCATTCCTTTTCATCAGGACATTTTGAAAGTCCCTTATTTCATTGAATGGCCATCTCTTTGCATGAAAGATTATTCTCAGTCTCACTGGGTAGTTGATCCTTTGTTGTAGTTCAAGCTGTTTTGCTTTATGAAACATCATCCCGATCCCTCCAGTCTTTTAATGTAGAAGCTGCTAGGTCTTGTGTGATTCTGACTATAGTCCTGCAATATTTTAATTGTTTCTTTCTGGATGCTTGCAGTATTTTCTCCTTGACCTCATAATTATGGAATTTGATTACAATATTTCTTGGAATTTTCAATTTCAGATCATTTTCAGGAGGTTTTCAGTGGATTCTTTCAATAACTATTTTAACCTCTGGTCCTAAGACCTCAGGGCAGTTTTCCTTGATGATTTGTTGGAAGATGTCCAGGCTCTTTTTTCATCATTGTTTTCTGGGAGACCAATAATTCTTAGATTATCTGTCCTGGATCGGTTTTCCAGGTCAGTGGTTGTTTTCCAGTGAGACATTTTATATTTTCTTCTATTTTTTTCATTCTTTTGATTTTGTTTGACTGATTCTTGATGCCTCATAGAGTAATTAGCTTCAATTTGTCTTATTCTAATTTTTAGCAAATTGTTTTCTTTGCTTAATTTTTGATTCTCGTTTTCCATTTCTTTAGTTTTTACTTTTAAGGAGTTATTTTCTCCAGTTAGATTTGGTGCCTCCTTCCCCATTTGACAAATTTTACTTTTTAAGGAATTATTTTCTTCAGTAAACTTTCCCCCAATTTTGCCAATTATATTTTTAAAATAGTTGGTCAATTTATCTTCTACCTCTCTAATTTAGTTTTTAAAATCCTTCTTGAGCTCTTCCAAGAATGCTTTTTGGGCTTGAAATCAGTTTATATTCCCTTTTGAGGTTTCACATGTGGCTATAAGGTCAGTGGTGTCCTTGGTTCTTCTTGCTCACCATAATAGAATTATATTAGTTTTCATATTTGTTTTTTTTTTTCATTGTGATTGCCTAGTTCCTGGTTTTTAGAGGGGTACAGAAGGCTCTCTGCTTCTGGGGTACAGAAGGCTCTGACCCATGATTCTTATCCTGGTAGAAAAGGGTCTGGTTATTGGCTTTGTGTGCTGTAGCTTCTGAGTGCCTAGACTAAGGCCAAGGCCAAGACTTTTGGCCTTTCCCTGGGGTTACACTGAAGCTCACAGTATGATGTGTGGGAGAGAAGTCTTCTGACCATTTCAGGATTCTGCCTCCATGTCCCTGGGCTAGAGCTCAGGCAGGATCAGCCATTGAAGGCCAGGGCCATGCTGGTGTACCTTTGTTGTGTGAAAGCACACCTGTGATTCTGGTGTTAGCATTTGCTGGCTCTACTCCCCTGGAGTTGAGGATTTGCCTGTGGTTGGCTAAGATGGGGCTTATGGGATGCCTCCCACCCTACACTTTAGTCTCCTTACAGGTACATCTATTCCCTTCCTCTAGGACTCCCAAGCCTTCAGACAGTTCCACTATTTCAGGATATTATACTGGGGCAAAATTCTCTGGGTTTTCAGGGTCAGAGAGGGAGATTAGACCAGCTACAATTTACTCTACCATCTTGGCTCCTGGATGTTCAGGTAGATGATTTTTAAACTTCCAGGCTGTGGGCTGATAGCCCCAGGAGTAGCCTCTGCTACTGCCATAGGCCCTGCCTTAGTCTCTTACCCAGCTTCAATAGACCCCCATCCTGAGGTGAAAGGTTTGGGAAGCGTCCCTGCGGTGGGTGAGTCAGGTTTCCCAGGCTCTCTATAGCTCTGCTATTGTCTGGTCTGTGCTGGTACAGACCACATGCTCTGTGCTCTGGGATCTGTACCCCCCAACCCTGAAACAGATCCAAATGTCTACACTTTCCTGGGCTAGAAATTTGCCACACTCCATCTTCCAATGGATTCTGCCACTCTAAAAACCATTCAGATTCACTTTTTAGAGGTTACTGAAAGAATTCATGGGTGCATTCAGATGAGCTCCTGCTTTCACTCTGTCATCTTGACTCCACCCCAAGATGCTCTGTACTCTTCATATTCATCTTCTAATACATTCAAGTACCGTGTAAAAAGTGCTGCTATAAGGATTCCGGCATATTGAAAAAGCTATCATTCATTTTTGATTATTTTTATTTCTTTTTAGTTTGATTACAGGATTGGGTTACCTTCTTAAGGAAGCGTCATCCCTCAACTAAGCCAGACTAACAAAGATACTCTCTTAAATCTAGGCTACCTATAGATTTAGTGAATAGATAGATTGAGGAGACTTTATCATTTAATGGCAGATAATTTAAAAGAAAAAAAGAGACATAAGATTATAAGGTTTTTCAAAAAATGAAATTTCCCTTTCTAGCAGAAAGGGGGAGTTGACCAAAGGTTAATTTCCTCTTTCTGGCAGCTGGAAGAAAGTTAGCCAGAGGTTAAGTTAAACTCCCTTTTTTATTCTTGAACTATAGTCTATGTTGAGTAATAGACTATTTTAGGGAAGATGGGGAGTAAATGCTAACCACTGAACCCAAGTTCCTCTTTCCCAGCACACTTTCTGATTACAAAATGGACCACCAGGAGGAAAGAACTTCTATTATAGGATTAAGAAAGTCTGGGAGACACTGACTAGTCAGATGACCTCCATTTTCCAATTGAATTATGTTCAAAACAAGTTCCTGTAATTTTTCCAATGCTTCTTTTTCATTTATCAAAACAATCTCTATAAATCACTCCTTGTCTCTGACCTCTGAGGAGTCAGATGACCTGGCCTGACATACAAATGCTAGCTTTACAGATTAAATCATAGACAGCTCAGTGACTTTGTCCTCAGTTTCCTTTTTATTTCAGATAATTAATTTTAACAATGTATGAGACCTTTTTACCATTGATCTCCCTCATATCCTTCATTTTAATATCAATCAGTTATAACTAGCTAAGTTCCATGTGGGCATACACTATACGTATCTCCTTAAATACACATAAAACATTACAGGAGGCAACGAAGACAGAATATATGATAGTACTGTGAACCTTTAAAGAACAGAGGGATAACTTACCAACTAATCATCTGGAAAAACACTATCCATATGAAATCCAATGACTTTAGAAGATTAATCCCCCACCAGTGTCCTTAGCCCCCCAAAAGACATGATTTGACTGATTTTTTGCAGTGTTGATGCTGGGAAAATGTGATTTGTGTTTTGCCTGGAATCAAAATGCAGATCAATTCAGTAAGCATTGAAGGCGTATAATATTCTAAATCCCTGGATAGGTGTTGGAAAATAAAACAAAGTTGAAGAATGATGAGAAAAAAAAACTGGGAACATCAAAGTATCAGCGATTTGGAGTCAGAAGATTTGTGGCTGATTTCTAGCAGTAATAATGATAACAATAAGAAGAGCATTTATATGATGCTCTAAGGCTTGCAATATACTGTGCAGGTATTATTTCATTTTATTCTCACAACAATCATGGGAGATGAGTGATATCTTTACCCCTATTTTATAGTTGAAGAAACTGAGGCAGAGACCAAATAAGTTAACCAGGGTTATACAACTAGCAAGTGCCTGAGATGGGATTGGAACTCAAGTCTTCCTGACTCCAGTTTTACACTCAGATTTGCAGTATGCTTTATGTATGTGTGTATATATGTATATATTACTCTATTTGATTTTCACAACAACTTTTGGATGTAGGTGTTACTATTATCCCAATTTTACATGAGGAAATCGAGGGTAATGAGTAACTTGCCCAGGGTGACAACTATATATGTATCTGAGAAAACAGAGAACCAGAGAAGTTATAGACTGTCCAAACCAGCACAATGGATAGAGCTACAATATGAATTCTTAGATTCAAAATTTAGCATTCAATTCCAATAAAAGGGAAACAATGTTTATGCATTTTATCTTAATTTTGTTATAAAGAAAAAACTTTTTAAAATAATAGTGTGTCACACAATTTTTGTTTTGTTTTGTTTTTAACCATAACTGTAATTCCGCCAATGTAGGCAGTACTGGTAAGAAATTGTTGCTATCCATTCTTAACAGTTCTCTTTTTGCAACTTATGGTCTTGGAGACCTGCTTGGGGATCTAAGAAATTAGTAGACGTGTGCAAAGCCACAAAGCTAATATATATCAAATATGAGATTCAAGTGAAAGGTCTTCATGTCCTTTATTTATTACTCCTCACTGTTTTTCAAATGTATGCTATTAATACAATTATAGAACCATATAATTGAATGAATCCTAGAATCAGAAGAAATCATAGACTTTATTTAGTAGACCCATTTCTGCCAAACAAGTGAAAGTCTAGGCTCTTCCTAATCAGCTATTCACTAGTTGTGTGACCCTGGGCAAGTCATTTAGTATTTCTAAGCCTGAGTTTATTCATCTGTAAAATGAGGCTGAACTCAAAGACATTCTTGCTCTAGATCTATGTTCATATGACCTTCAGTGAAAACAGAGCTCACCATTTAATGAGGAAACTTATTCTCTTTTTCTGTATCTCCATTAGGACATTTTCCTTTATAATGTTAGAACAAAAGTCTGCCCATCTTCAACTTCCTCATATTGACTGTGGTTTTCTTTTCTGAAGTCCCTCAGGAGAATCTAGTTACTTTATACCTGGCAGTCCTTCTGCTGTTTGAAGACCATTATCAGAACTATCTACCCCAAGGCTTCTGCTCTCCAGGATAACCATCGTCGATTATTCAGATTTTTTATTACTTGGCATATTTTCACTTTTTCTTTTGACACTGTTCATCCTCCTCCTGGATGTTTGCTTCAGCATTTCAGTTGAGATATTTCAGATAAACTGAGGCCTGGGAAAGATCTTAATTTAGAAAGGTCAAGGTCATCCACTGCATCCTCGGCCATTGCCAGTCGTCTTTTCTTTTGTCCTAACACTAAACTTTAATAACTCTAGAGGAGAGAATGAGAATGTGGACTTTGCTCAGCTCTGCCTCACTTAAATCCAACTCATGCCCAAGTCAATACTAATGTTACCCTCATGATGTCACTGATCCTCTTCAAGAATGAAGGATGACCAACAACAAAAGTAGCAGCAACAACAACCACAACAACATGTCAATGTCTGCCTTAACCTACAATATTCTAAATGTGGTTCAATCAGTACATTATAATAGGATTATTTTTTCCTTTGGTCTTCACAATCTTCTCCTCTTAATTTAGACTAACTTTTCATGATCCTTTTTTGGTTTGTTTTCAACAATGGCTCCCTGATGAATCATTGAAATTATAGTCAATTAAAATCCCCAAATATTTTACATGAATGTTTTTCAAGTCTCACCAATATATGTACTTATTGTGCCTAAATTTAGGATTTTAAATTTACCTCTATTAAATTTCCTCCCTTTTGATTCAGCCCATTATTATAACATTGAAAATCTCTTGGGAATGTTGCTTCTATTATCCCTTCCAGCATCAGGTCATCTGCAAATAAGATAAGTATGTCCACTATCTCTTCAAGCCATTGATAGAAAGGTTGAACAGAATAATCATGAGCAAATAGATTTCTGGCATTGCTCCAGAGACCACCCTGGAGGATGTTGACTCATTAATTAAACATTCATTAGCTCCTGCCAGTTATAAATGCACCTACTGCTAATATCACAGAACCCATATATTTCCTTTGTATTTCAAAAGAATATCACAAGATACATGTCAACTCTTGAGCTGAAATCAATATATACAGCATCTCTAGTATTTCCCTCATTTTTCAGTCTCATCATCATTTTAAAAAAATGATTGGAAAAACATGATGGTTCTTACAAAGGAAAGTGGATACCACTGAATGAATTCAGTTACTCATCAAACATATATTTTAATAATGTGTATGAATTTTGAAGGGAATGGGCTCTAGAGTTTCTTTAAAGAATTTTCCCCTTAAGAAACAAACTGGTACATCTGCTAGACCTGCTGTATCTCTCCCATTTTCTGCCATCCTTCAAATAGATAGTTATTCAATAATCATATGCACATATTATTTCGGTACTCTGAGATGTAATGAAATTGGATCAGGTGATTTAAAGTCATTTCAAGAAGTGAGGAGAATCAAAAAGCCACAAAACTGCAGAGGAGGAAGGGACCTTTTTGTTCAGTCATCTTTTGGTCGTGTCTGACTCAGATTCTTTCAATTTTTATTTCACCTTCTGGTTCTAGAATATCAGGGCAATTTTCCTTGATAATTTCTTGAAAGATGATGTCTAGGCTCTTTTTTTAATATGGTTTTCAGGTAGTCCAAATTTTAAAATCATCTCTCCTAGCTCTATTTTCCAGGTCACTTGTTTTCCCAGTGAGATATTTTACATTGTCGCTATTTTTTTTATTCTTTTAGATCTATTTTATAATATCTTGATTTCTCATAAAATCATTATCTTCCATTTGCTCCATTCCAATTTTGAAGAAATTATTTCTTCTGTGGGCTTTTGAACTTCCTTTTCCATCTGGCTAATTGTGCTTTTTAAGGTATTCTTTTCATTGGCTTTTTGAACCTCTTTTACCTTTTGAATTAATCTGTTTATAAGGTGTTATTTTCTTCAGTATTTTTTGGGTCTCCTTTAGCAAGTTGTTAACTCATTTTTCAATATTTTCTTGCATCACTCTCATTTCTCTTCCCAATTTTTCCTCTACTTCTCTTACTTGATTTTCAAAACCCTTTTTGAGCTCTTCCATGGCCTGAGACCAATTTGTATTTTTCTTGAAAGTTTATAACGCAGGAATTTTGACTTTGATGTCTTCTTCTGTTCTATGTTTTGATCTTCTTTGTCACCAAAGAAAGATTCTATAATCTGATTTCTTTTCCTCTGTTTTCTCATTTTCCCAGCCAATTACTTGGCTTTTGAGGTCTTTGCCATGGTAAAACTTAGCTTCAGAGTAGAGAGTTCTGTGTCCCAAATTTCTGGGGTTTTGTGCAGCTGTTGTCAAATTTTCTTCTAGGCACCTTCCTCAGAACTGTAAGGAGAACTTGCTCTCCACAACCTTAACAAGCTCTGCCATGATAGTGCTCATATCAACCAAGACTAGGACCCAGATCCAACCAGGGCAAAGCAAAAGAATCCTGTATCAGTACCAGCAAAGAGAGTCTTACAATTTCCCTCTGATTAGTCACTTACAATCTGTGGCCCTGGAGCTCTGGAAGCAGCAGCTGCTGCTGCCATTATTGTGGTTGCTACCACCTCTACCATTCTGGGGGCAGGGACTGGACTCCAATAGAGCTTCCCCACCGACCTTTTACTTTGTTTTTGGTGTTTGTAGATTGAAAAGCCTGGAAACCACCATAGCTGCCAGTGATTCAGTCCCTGGAGGTCTGCTCGTACCTGATTTGTTCTGGTGTGGCCCACATTAGCACTGTGCTCTGCTCCCAGTCTTGTGTGATAGACCCTTCCTGTTGGCCTGCCAGGCTGGTTTCAACAGGAGATTTGTTTCCCTCTGTCATTTCATGGATTCTGTAGCTCTAAAATTTGTTTTGAGTCATTTTTTACATGTATTTGAGGTAATTTGGTGACAAGCTCAAGCAAGTTCCTTCTTTTACTCCCCCATCTTGGTTCCACCCTGTCCTTCATTTTCTAAGAGGATCAATGACATGACAAGGTGATGTCTTCATGTGTGCATGATGGGATTTTGTGCAAAGTTGGCAACCTCATTCTCTCTTCTAGAATGATTAAAGTCAAGTCGCAATATAAAAGCAGGACAATTGGTGATGATCTGGGATTCAGTGGATGACCTTGGCATCTTTGATGTCTATCCAAGCTCTAAATTGTTCTCATCTGCCCATTCCACTGGGGGAAGTCTTCACATCCTTGGGATAAACACCTTTCTAACTCACTGATAGGTTTGAGGTCTTTCAGTTACTCTCAACCTGATTTAGCCTGTCTGCTGAGATAGTTTTACTGGGATGTGACCACTGGGCAGGTTGTAGCTTTTTAGAGCCACAGGTGAGAGTTGGGTGCCAGGAGGATACAAAAGATGGATAAGCAGCCCTGCAGAGGGCTCAGAAAGCCCTCACATCATGCTTGGTCCTCCCTGAACATCTCATACTCCTGGTCATGCTGGTAAAAAATGGCTGGGGTAGGATTTGAAACTAGATCCTTTCACTCCAACCCCAGTACTCTTTGTATTATACTGAGTTGCATTCCAAGTCAGACAAATCCTCTGAGTTTCAGGCTCCTCATTTGTGAAATGGAGATAATAATACATGTTCTACTTACTTTACCAAGTTGTTATGAGAATCAAATGAAATGATGTATGTAAAGGGTTTTGTAATATATGTCGGTTATCATTGCTACAAGAAATGATGGCAGCACCATGATGCATCCTGGATTCAGAGTCAGATGTACCTGAGTTTAAATTTCATATCTTCCACTTACTATCCCTGTGCCCTTCCTTGGTCAAGTCGACCAACTTCTCTGAACATCAGTGTTCTTGTACGTACAAAATACAACCCCAGTGAAGGGATTAGATCACATGACCTCTGAAGTCCTTCCGTCTTGAAACTTCTGGTCCTGTGATCTGATGAAAATAGGTTGTGTAGGTCAGGTTTCTGTCTTTTGTTAACATTGCCCTGTCTGCTCCAAAGAGCCATCAAGGAATATTTTGTCTTATTCAAGCATTGCATCTATCAAATGGGCCAACAATAAGAACTATTAAGTGCTTCTTTTGTGCCAGCCAAAGAGCAAGACATTGAATATATAAAATGAAATATTCCCTGACCCCAGGAAATCTATATTCTATCAAGGGAAAGAATACCTAAACTAATGATTAAATATAATGTATATATGAGCTAAATACAGAGTAATTTTTGAAGTATGCTAGTAGCTGGGGTTTATTGGGAAAAGACCTCATGGAACATGGATTCTGAGACATAGAGGTGAAGGGATCATGTATTTTAGGTATTGGTATATCCTCTGTAGAATGTTTTATATACACAGATGTCATAAAAGTTTTGGTGCAGTTTAAAGCTGAACCTGAGTCTTCCTGAGGACAATATGTCATATAAAGGGATATGAGATAGGGAATCGCATAGGTCTAGGTAATAAAAATTCCTTCTGTCTCTGTAGGTCATCACCCTCTCTGTAATTTATGCTCTTAGAGACTTGTATTGAGCACTGAGGGTTTGAATGATGTTTCTAGGGTAATAAAATCAATATGTACCAGTGGGACTTGAACCCAGGTCTTCTGAACTCCAATGCTGACTCTATTACTTCATTTTTGATGTTTCTCAAATTTTCATTGTTATTATAATTTTATTACACATAAGCCAGGTTGCTTCTCATAAAGTGAAGAATTAAAAATAATATGCAATATATACAAACATGTGAGATACAATCAGAGTTATAGGTTGGATCATAGAGAGAGCAGCTAGGAAAGGCTTCATGGAAGAGGTGTGGCTTGTAGAATTTTGATTGAAGGGGAGAAGAAAAAAAAGAGTAGAGGGAATAGAGAATAGAAAGACTAGGTTGTCAGTGTGTTTTTAGCAAATATGTCTGAAGTATTTGGGGTTTGCTGTTTTAATGCGCCCGTGTAAAATCCTTGGTGGCTAAGTGATTGCATATGCTAAGTGGGGAGGGATGCCACATTTGGGAAAGGCTTTAAAATGTGGATGTTTTGCTGCAAGTGCTGACATGACTTAAGCTAGAGCAGAGTAAATTGGGTTACTAAAATTCAAGTGGCATGGAGAGAAGGAGAGAAGTTATTGCGACAAATGATCCCGGCTGCATTTGGCGGAACAAGAGAGCAATAAATCTGCTCCCTCAGAACCCAAATGTAAAAATGCTAAAATGTTCTGGATTAGGGGAAACAAATCACCCCTGATGAAAGGCAGGCTGGCAGGCCAACAACCCTTCTAAATGTTCCCAAAGGCTGCCCATCTACAATGGATTGGATTGATGGTCACACCATAGTAAACACAAAGCCTTTCAGGAAGAACACTTGCACAAGGTTGCTTGGTTAAGGCACTAACCTAAATCCCCAGTGTCAGTGCTGCTGTCTCAAATGGAAACTGTTATTTTTATCTTGCTTCCATTTATAGTTTTTTCATTATAATCATGGAAACTCCATTCTTTGCCTTATGTACTGAGATATGAATGGCTAGAGCATAGGGAGGAGTAATGGCAGCAATACTAATAACAGTTTGCATTCAGAGCTGAGACTAGCAATTTTGGTGCTTGATATAAGCAGCAAGAAATACACTGGAGGCAGCATGAAATATGCCCATGGCAAACATCATTAATTCTTTCTTAAATTAACTTTGTAATTCATGATGTGAAAATAATATAAATGATAATTAAAATAAATGCAGTTGAGTGGGAGAGAGAATTAGATGTTCTAATGCTACTGAACAAATACATTGGCAAATGGCATCAAAACCACCCCACTTGGCTCTGGTGACCTGACTGGGTGAACAACTATTTATGATTGAACAACAGAACTGAGTGCAAGCAGGGCCTGTGTACCTCCTGGAATCAGTCAAAGCCATTGTGTGAGTGACTAGGTTATTCTTTAATCAATTTGTATAAAAGAGAGAAGCTATTTCAGAACTGAAGAAAAAGAGATTCTGAGCATTTAGGGTTGAGGCATTGGAGTTCAGAAACTGGAGCAACAAAGGGGCAAAAGGAAGATAGAGCTATGGTAGAGATGGGAGATATCAAGGAGAATCATAGGCTCCACAACCAGCCAGCCAGGCTTTGTTCAGCTCTTTCTCCATCTTCCCTTCCTGGTACATATCTATAGACACTATAACATAACTTCTTGATACACTACCAAAAAGTTTCCAAAAAATTAGAGTTTATCTCAGCTACAAAGAGGCCAGGGGTTAACTAGAAATAAATGCAAATTGAGCCTGTTTAACAAATGAAACCATCAACTGACAGTATAACTGCTCCTTCTTTAACAACAACAAAAATAACTCAAAATGGAAAGCAATTCTGACATATTAGCCATAAAACTGCATTTACACCACAATAAGCTCCACCTGAATATATGACCTAAATATTAATGGTTCTATCATAAAAGATAGAGAATTGAAGGAAATATCTTAGACCACCATGGCTAGGGAAAAAATTCTTAATTACACGAGGTACACATAGAATATAAAATGGATGATTTTTATTCTGAGAAATGCTTCTTGGTAGAAACATAATCAAAACAACCAGAATTAGGAGGAAATCAGTTAATTGATAAATAATGTTGGCAGCAATTTTTTTCTGGTAAAGGTCTGCTCTCCAAGATTTTTTAGTAGAAATGTATCAGAACAAGAATGATTCTCCATTTGAAAAGTGGCCAAAGAATATTATCAAAGGATATGACAGTTTTTGAAAGACTCACAAGTTATCAACAATCACTTGGAAGAATGTTTGATATTGCTAATAAAAAGAGACATGTAAAATAAAAACAGCTTTACCATTTCACTTCATATTCATGGGATTGGCAAGATGATGTATTAGGAAAACTGTAAAATTGTTAACACTGGTGGGTCTGTGGGAAAGTAGGCACACTAAAACAATGTTGATGCGCCTATGAATTGGTTTTACCAAATTCATAAAACAATTTGGAATGATACTATAACATCATTGTCCATAAACCTTTGTCATCAAGGGTATTGATTTCAGCAAAAACATCTGCCAGTAAAAGTTAAAAGATATGAAATATTATCAGAGTTTGAAATTAAAGATGTAGGGATAGCTCGCTTTTGGGTGCCAAATTATATTATCTGGGACCTTCCTAGTGACTGAAAATTTGTAATAGCAAAGAAGTAGAAGGGAAGTGGGTGCCAGTAACTTGGAGGAATGTTTGAACAAATTATGTTATATGCATGAAGTGGAATATTATTGTGCCATAAAAAAGCAAAGTAAGGATTCAGAAAAACTTGAGAAGACTTATATGAACTGATTCAGGGTGAGGTGAAGAGAACCAGGAGAAAAAATGTATGTGATGAATACAAAGATTGAAAACAAAACAGCATTAAAAGATATGACAAATCTGATGATGACAGCTAGAATATATAAGCATATATATGTGTGTGTATGTATGAGTGTACATGTACATCACACAAAGGTGTGTACATATATGTATGTATACATATCACTTTATGGTTTACAAAGTGTTTTCTATGTCAACTTATTTGATCCTCCCAACAATCCTTTGAGGCAGGATCTATTATTATCTCCATTTTTACAAATAGGGAAACTGAAGCACAAAAATTAGATCACTAAGATCATAAATTTAGTAAGTGTGTGGAAAAAGGATTCAAATTCAAGTTTTTCTGAGCCCAGCTTTTGCACTCTATCCACTGTACCACATAGCTGACACAGTCATGAATTATAATTTTGGAGAACTTGAGAGGAAAGATTGCCTCCCAGTTCTTGGAAAGGAAGGGATGGATATTAGGCGTGGAATGAGGCTCATGTGTTTAGGCATAATCAATGTGCTGATTTGTTTTGCTTGTTTGAACTAATTTGTCGTGTGAATGCTCTACTGGGGTAGGCTTTCAGGGAGAGAGTCATGAAGTTGTAGTGGTGTTTTAAATAAGAAAAGTACAACAATCACACCTTTTTATTTTATCTTTCCAATTTATTTATTTTTAGTTTTCAACATTCATTTCCACAGGATTTTGAATTACAATTTTTTCTCTCCATCTTTCCCCTACCCACCCCATAATATCTAGCTTACTGAATACCCCTTCCCCCAATCTGTTTTCTCTTATATCCTCCCCTACCCCCCAACTTTCTAGAAGGGCAAGATGGATTTTTACACCTTAGTGCCTGTATGTCTTATTTCCTGGTTGCATGTCAAAACAAAACAAAATAATTTTTTAAACATTTGTTTTTTGAAACTTTGAGTTCCAGAGTCTTTCCCTTATTCCCTCCTCATCCACACCCACTGGGAAGACAAGCAATTCAACATAGGTTGTACATGTGTAGGTACATAAAACATTTCCATATAAGTTGTATTGTGAAAGACTAACTATATTTCCCTCCATCCTATCCTCCCCTCCACTTATTCTATTTTCTACTTTGACCCTGGGCCTTTTCAAAAGTACTTCTAGCTAATCTCTCCCCCAATCTGCCCTGCTGTCTATCATCCCCTATCTTGTTCCCTTGTACCCTGTTTTCCTGTAGGGTTAGATACCCAATGGAATGTGTATGTTATTCCTTCCTTAAGCCAAATTCAATGAGAGTAAGATTGACCCATTCCCTTTCACCTTGCTGCTCTTCCCCTCCATCATAACAGTGTTCTCTTGCCTTTTTTATATAAGGTAATTTACCTTAATCTATCTCTCTCTTTCTCCTTTTCCCAAAATATTCCTCTCTCACGTCTTAATTATATTTTGTAGATATCATCCCTTCAGATTCAACTCATCTTGTGCCCTCTGTCTCTGTACATATGTACACACATGTGAACACATTCACCTATATATTTATACACACACACATGCTCCTATATATACATACATATTTGTGTGTATGTATACACACACACACACACACACATACACAAACACATATTCCCTTCAACAATCCTCATATTGAGAAAAATTTGATGAGTTACAATGATCATTTTTCCACAAAGGAAGGTAAATAGTTCAACTTTAATAAATTCCTTATGATTTGTTTTTCCTGTTTACTTTCTCATGCTTCTCTTGCTTCTTATATTTGAAAGTCAAATTTTCTGTTCAGCTCTGGATCTGTTTTCCAGGTCAGTGGTTTTTCCAATGAGACATTTCACATTGCCTTCTATTTTTTCATTTCTTTGATCGCTTTACAATGCCTTGATTTCTCATAAAGTCATTAACTTCCAATTGCTGTAATCTAATTTTGAAGGAATTATTCTCTTTAGCGAGTTTTTGAAATTCCTTTTCCTTCTGGTAAATTCAACTTTTTTTAAAAAATTTTTAAAGCAATTGAGGTTAAGTAACTTGCTCAAGGTTACATGGCTAGTCATTACTTATGTGTGGGTGCTCATTTTCTGAGGCCGGATTTGATCTCGGGTCATCTCAACTCCGAGGTTGGCGCTCTTACTCACTGCACCACCTAGCCACCCCTTTAGAGCAATTGGGGTTAAGTAACTTGCCCAAGGTTACACGGCTAGGTTTTTGTTTGTGTGGATTAAATGTCGGAGGCCGGCTCCGAACTCAGGTCCTTCTGACTCCAGGGCTGGCGCTCTATTCACTATGCCACCTAGCCGCCCCTAAATTCAACTTTTTAAGGCATTCTTCTCCTCTTTGGATTTTTGGACTTATTTTGCCATTTGAGTTAGTCTACTTTTTAAGGTGTTATTTTCTTCAGTATTTTTGGGGTCTCCTTTAGCAGTCTGTTGACTTGCTTTTCATGATTTTCTTGTATCATTCTCATTTCTCTTCCCAGTTTTTCCTCTACTTCTCTTACTTGATTTTCAAAATCCTTCTTGAGCTCCTCCATGGCCTGTGATCAGTACATATTTTTCTTGGGAGCTTTTGATGCTGGAGTTCTGATTTTGTTGTACTCCTCCAGTTCTATGCTTTGATCCATTTTGTCCCCCAAAAAGGACTGTGTGGTCTGATTGTGCTTCCTCCACTTGCTCATATTGCCAGCCAATTACTTGACTTTTGAGCTCTTTGTCACTGTATAACTCTGCTTCCAGAATGGAGAGAACTTTGTCGTAAATTGCTGGGGTTTTCACAGCTGCTGGAGCTATTAGAAGGTTACCCTCTCTGCAGCCCCCACAAGCTCTGGCAAGCTAGCCACACACCCCAAGGCTACCACCCAAGACTATGATCAAGATCCAAGCAGGTTAAAGCAAGAGTGATTACCCTCTGAAATGTCACTTGGTCCCCCTACAATCTGCTGGCCAGTAGCTCTGAAAGCAGCCACACTGCAGCAGGTGCAGTCATGGTTCCTCTGCCACTTCTCTCCCCTGGAGCAGGGGCCAGACTATGCTCTTCCAACCCTAAGTTTCTGACATAGTTTCCCAGAAACCTTTTACTTTATCTTTGGTGTTTATGACTTGAGAAGTCTGGAAACCACCACAGCTGCCAGTGATTCACTCTCCTGAAGTCTGCTCTCTCCCATCATTGCTGCCCTGGGGCTGGAACTGTGGCTCCCAGGTAACTGTGCTTGGCTCTCAGCATGCTGTGGTAGACCTTTCCTGTCAGCTGCCTTTAGTGGTAGATTTGTTTCTCTCTGTCTCTTTGTGGTTTCTGTAGTTTTAAAATTTGTTTAGAGTCATTTTGACAGGTATTAGAAATGGTTTGAGGCAGAGCCAATGCCAAGTTTGTGCTTTTACTCCATCATCTTGGCTCTGCCCCTGCCCCTGTGCCCTAATTAAATATTTTTTAAAAGAAACCCATTTTTGTTTGTTTCTTTGTTTGTTTGTTTGTTTCTCCCACATTTCAAATTACTATGAGGTCTAAAGAGGAAGGGAAGGTAATAGTAAAAGTGTCTTAGTGATTACAAAGTTCATGGTGATATAGAACATTACAGAATACAAATCATAATTATAATGTTAGGTAGATACTTCAAATATCTATCTTAAAATATTCATTTAACAGAAGAACCAACTGAGGCCCCCAAATTAAGTATTTAATGCTTATTTGTGCATAATTTGTTTAAGATTTAAAATTAATTCTTCTGTCTCAGGTTCAATTTACTTTCCATTGTGTCCACCACCTAACAAAATGAAATATAAAAAGTTTAGCTCTGAGATAACACTCTGGAAACACTGGAGTTTTTGGACTCCAACCTCTAATAGATTCAATCTTAATATGGTCAGACAGGAAGGATAGGAAAAACAGATTTAGAGGGGTTAATAATCTTATTGTATTCTACTCTAGTCTTCTCAAGAGGGAGTTGCTGACAATGGAAGCACCAATTCCTACAGGATTCCCTAATCACCCTTCTCGAAGGGGCCAACATAAAAAGTAGGGCGATTACCTCTATGTCTTTATGAGGTCAATTGAGATAGGCACAACTTATGCACTCTCCTAATTCTCCTGAAGCCTCAGTGGGAGCTGGTTGAAGCATATACATGCTTTCCTTTATGTATTACCCAAATTCCAAATGGGTTCCCTTATGGGTTCCCCTAGGGATTCCCCGTGGTTTTCCCACACACTGACCAGTTCCCACTATTTTATAGGGCAACAGGCAAAGAAAACATCTTGCCAACATTAAGCTCACAGGTTAACTCCAACAACATTGTCATTCTACACAAGCTTAGTAGATATCATGTTATGTCACCCCTTATCTCACAGAGCAGCCTCAGTAAGACTCCCTATCACTATAATTCTGGGAATTAGTATTTAGGATCCTTGGGGCTATTCAGGGAGCTATTATCTAACACCTGGAAACTAGACATTATCATGACAATGAATCCTGAGAAACTAACTATACTCTAAAAAGGATAACAGAATCCTCCTCACTTAGAATCATACAGGGACTCCCCATATTTTCTTGCTATAACTTTAAATTGATGTTAATGAAGCTATAGTCTCTAAAGTCTGTCTAATAGGGATATTGGAAACAACAATATTTCATCTCTCGGTCAACTCACATATATAACCACTGTCCCAACTCTTCCCCAGCTCTGAGTTCCATTCAGTCCTTTCTTCCACATTATATGGTTTAGACCCTTAGTTTGGGAAAGCTGGTTAGTGGAATATTAGCCCAAGGAAAGTCCCAGATTTCAGGGGGGAAAATGTCACAAATTCTATTGGGGAGAGGCCTTTCAAGCACAATCCTTCCTCCCCCTTCCCCACTCCCGACCACAATACTTGCCAAAAGGTCCTACTCACACAGACTGAGTGAATGGGTTACATTGACTGGTGATTCCTCCAGTCAGTCAATAAACATTCACTAAGGGTCTGTTTTATGTCAAGAACTGCATTAAGCACGAATAAAAGTCAAAGATAGTTCCAGATCACAGAGACTATCAGAGAGACACTCACAGTCTAATGAGAGGAGATAACATGTAAATAGCTATGTACAAACAAGCTATATATAAATTAAGTTGGAGATATCAATAGAGGGAAGGCACTACAAGTATAAGGCGTTGGGAAAGGTTTCTTATAAAAGGTGAGATTTTATCTGAAATTTTAAGGAAGTTGGGAAATTAAAAAAGGCAGAAGTGAGAAGGGAGAATTCCAAAAATAATAGCCAAGAAAAAAATGACAAGATAGAGGTGTTTGAGGAAAATCAAGGATGCAAGTGAAATCAAGTAATTATTGGAATATAGAGCATGTCGGGATGGGAAGGTAGAAGGTATAGGAAAACTAGGAAGGTGTGTGTATGTGTGTGTGTGTGTGTGTGTGTGTGTGCTGGAAGAAAGGTTAAAAAAAAGCTTTGTTCCTTTTTCTCACACGGGAAGCAATAGGTGTCACAGTGAATAGAGCACTGACCCTGAAGTCAGGAGGACTTGAGTTCAAATCTGGTCTCAGACACTTGACACTTAACTATCTATCTGTGTGACCTTGAGCAAGTCACTTAACCCCAATTGCTTTGCCTTACCCCTTCAAAAAAAAAAAAAACTTAGCTGGATGGTATGAACGCATTATGCTGAAGTTGCAGATAGGCAGGTTAATGGTTGCCAGGACTCAGAGTAACTCCAGGGCAGGGTCAGAGTTGAATGACATGGCAAGTATGAAGGGAAAAATTAAAAGGAGTTTGAATTAGACATTTGGTAAACTTATACTGGAATATATGGTATATTCAAACTCAAGACTAAAAGCTTCCATTGGAGGTGGGAAAATGGAGCAGTCTTTGTGATCTCATTGAATCCATAGCTCCTCCCCACCAGTTCTCTTAGACATTCCATATCTACTTTCCTGTAGGGTAAAAGAGATTACCATACCTAATAGTGTGTATGTCATTTCCTCCATAAGCCAAATCTGATGAGAGTAAGGTTCACTTGTTGTTTCTCTTCTTTCCCCTCTTCCCCGCCACTATAAGAGCTTTTTTCTTGCCTCTTTTATGTGAGATAATTTACTTAATTCTAGCTCTCCCTTCCTCTTTCTCCTAGTATATTCCTCTCTCATCCTTTAATTTAATTTTTTAAGATGTCATATTCCCTCCAACTACCCTAATACTGAGAAAGGTCTCATAAGTTATGAATAGCATTTTCCATGTAGGAATGTAAACAGTTTGACTTTAATAAGTCCCTTATGATTTCTCTTGCCTGTTTACCTTTTCATGCTTCTCTTTTGTCTTATATTTAAAAGTCAAATTTTCTATTTAGCTATGGTCTTTTAATCAAGAATGCATGGAAGATCTCTATTTCATTGAATATACATTTTCCTACTTAAGGATTAAACACAGTTATGCTGGGTAGGTTTGTTTTAATACTAGCTCTTTTGACCTCTAGAATATCATATTCCAAGCCCTTTTCAATCCCTTAATGTAGAAGCTGCTAAGTCTTGTGCTACCCTGACTGTGTTTCCACAATATCTTTTTGGCTGCTTGTAATATTTTCTCTACCTGGGAACTTTAGAATTTGGCTACAATACTCCTAGGAGTCTTCCTTTTGGGATCTCTTTAAGAAGGTAATCAGGGAATTCTCTGAATTTATATTTTAGCCCCTGGTTCTAGAATATCAGGGCAATTTTACTTGATAATTTCTTTTTTTACAAATGCTTTATTAACTTCTGGTTTACATCATTCATTTCCATTAAAATTTGAGTTACAATTTTTCCCCTACCCACCCCCCCAGAATAACAGTCCCACAGGATATTCCCTCATCCAATCTGCTCTCTCCCATCTCTTCTCCCATACCCCTTTCGACATTTATAGTAGGGAGAGGTGAATCTCCATGCACCAATGCCTGCACATCTTATCTCCCAATTATATGCAAAACAGTATTAATCATAGTATTCATATACTTTTTAGAAATTTGATTTTAAAAGAAAGATAAGCGGGGCAGCTAGGTGGTGCAGTGAGTAGAGAGTCAGCCCTGGAGTCAGAAGAACCTGAGTTCGGATCTGGCCTCAGACACTTAACACAAACAAAAACCTAGCCATGTGACCTTGGGCAAGTTACTTAACCCCAATTGCCCTCCAAAAAAAAAAGAAAGATAAGCAACTCAGTATGTGTTGTACATGTGTAGGTAGGCAAAACATTACCAGTAGATATATTGTAAAAGAGTAACTATATTTTCCTTCCTCCCATCCCACCTCCCACCTGGTCCACTCCCCACCTTGATCCTAACCCTTTCAAAAGTGGGTGCTTCCAACTTCCCTACCCCCAAGTCCGTCCTCCCCATCCACTACCTCCTGCCATCCCCCTCGCCCCCAGACTTATTGCCAGATCCCCCTACAGTTCGAAGGCCAGGAGCTGAAGCTGCAATGTGGCAACATGGCACAAGCTGTGCTGGCTCCTCAGCAGCTTCTCGCCCCCAAGGAAAGAAGCTGACACATTTTCCCAACCAGTCCCAAAGTCCATAGGGCAATGACTTCTCACTTTGTCCTAATCATCTTTGTGTTGATAGTTCTGGAAACACCACAGCTGCTAATGTTCTTTGGAACCTCCAACTGGCTGCTGGTCTGGCTGCCCTGGGGCTAAAACCTCGGAATCACACAGGCCTGGGCTCTGCTCCCAGAGTGCTGTGCTGGCTGCTACCTGCTGGGCTGCCGGGCTGTCATCAGTGGGAGGTTAGCTTCTCTGTGTCATTTTGTGGGTTCTGGGCTCCAGAGGTTGTTCAGAGTTACCCTTTAACATAATTTTGAAGTGGTATGGGCTGGACCTCCCTGGAAGTGCTGTTTCTACTCTGCCATCTTGACTCTGGACCCCCCCCCTCCACCCTTGGTTTTGTTTTATAATTTCTTGATTCCTCATAAAGTCATTAGCTTCCAATTGTTCCATTCCAATTTTAAGGCATTATTTTTTTCAGTGAGTTTTTTCCATCTGGCCAATTGGGCTTTTTAAGGCATTCTTCTCCTCATTGACTTTTTGGACCTCCTTTACTATTTGGTCTAGTCTATTTCATATATTATTTGAAAGTATTTTTTTAATTTTTTTTGTCTTCTTATTTATTTATTTTTAGTTTTCAACAATCATTTCCACAAGATTTTGAGTTACAATTTCCCCCCTGTCTTCCCCCTACCCCCCACACCAAAATAGTAAGACTGCTGAAAATCCTTTCCCACAATCTGTTCTCTATTATATCCCCCATCACCCCCTAACTTTCTAGTAGGGCATGATAGGTTTCTATACCCCAGTACCTGCATATCTCATTTCCCAGGTGTATGTGAAAAACAAATTTTTAAACAATTGTTTTTTTTTTAAACTTAGAGTTCCAGATTTTTTTTCTTCTTCTCTCCTCACGCACCCCAACTGGGAACATAAGCAATTTGATAGATGTTGCACATTTGTAGTTACTCAAATCATTTCCATAGAAGCTATATTGTGGAAGAATATATTTCCCTCCATCCTATCCCTCCCCTTACTTATGTTATTTTGTCTTTTGACCCTATCCCTTTTTTAAAAAAATGTTTGCTTCTAACTACCCTCTCCCTCAATCTGCCCTCCCCTCTATCATCTCCCAACTTATCCCCTACGCCCTATTTTCCTGTAGGGTAAGAAACCACATTGATTGTGTATGTTATTCTCTCCTTAAGCCTAATTCAATGAGAATAAGGTTGTCCCATTTCCTTTCACCTTCCTGCTCTTCCCCTCCATTGCAAATGTTTTTCTTGCCTTTTTTATATGAGATAATTTACCCTAATCTATCTCTCCCTTTCTCCTTCTCCCAATAAATTCCCTCTCTCACCTCTTAATTTTATTTTTTTTAGATATCATCCCTTCATATTCAGCTCATCTTGTGCCCTCTGTCTATGTATACATGAACATACATATGCCCACACTCACATACACCCTCCTATACATGTATGTATGTATATACATATATACATATATATGTGTGTTTGTACACACACACATATATTTCCTTCAACTATCCTCATACTGGGATAAGTGTGATGAATTACAATTATCGTTTTTTTCTCCATAGGAATGTAAATTGTTTAATTTTAATAAATTCCTTATGATTTCTTTTTCCTGTTTGCCTTCTCATATTTCTCTTGCTTCTTGTATTTGAAAGTTAAATTGTCTGTTCATTGCTGTTTTTTTTTCATCAAGAATCCCTTAAAATCCTCTATTCCATTGAATGAACATATTTTTCCTTGTAGCATTAAACTCAGTTTTACAGGGTAGGTGATTCTTAGTTTTAGTCCTGGCTCCTTTGACCTCTGGAATATCATATTCCAAGCCATTTTATCCCTCAGTGTAGAAGCTGCTAGGTCTTGTGTTATCCTGATTGGATTTCCACAATACTCAAATTGTTTCTTCCTGACTTCTAGCAGTATTTTCTCCCTGACCTGGTAACTCTGGAATTTGGCTATAATATTCCTAGGAGTATTCTTTTGGGGATCTTTTTCAAGGGGTGATTGGTGAATTCTTTCAATTTCTATTTTTCTCTCTGGTTCTAGAATATCAGGGCAATTTTGCTTGAGAATTTCTTGAAATATGGTGTCTAGTCTCTTTTTTTTTTTTGATCATGGCTTTCAGGTAGTCCAATAATTTTTAAATTATCTCTCCTGGATCTATTTTCTGCGTCACTCATTTTTCCAATGAGATATCTCACATTGCCTTTTATTTTTTCATTTGTTTCAATCAGTTTTATAGTATCTTGATTTCTCATCAAGTCATTAGCTTCTAATTGCTCCAATCTAATTCTGAACGAGTTATTCTCTTCGGTGAGTTTTCGAAGTTCCTTTTCTATATGGCAAATTCAACCTTTTAAGGTATTCTCCTCATAGGCTTTTTGGGCCTCTTTTGCCATTTGATTTAGTATATTTCTTCACTGTATTTTTGTGTTGCTTTACCAGGATGTTGACTTGCTTTTCATGATTTTCTTGCATCATTCTCATTACTCTTCCCATTTTTTCCTCCACTTCTCTTACTTGGTTTTCTGGGAAAACTAGAATACAGTATGGCAAAAACTGGGCATAGATCATCATCTAACACTATATACCAAAATCAAGTCTAAATGGGTGTATTTATATAGGCATAAAGGATGATACTGTAAGCAATCTGGGAAAGCAAGGAATGGTTTACTGTCAGATTTGTGGAGAGGGAAAGACTTTAGGAGCAAACAAGAATTAGAGAGCATTATAAAATGCAAAATGGATAATTTTGATTACATTAAATTGAAAAGCTTCTGTACATACAAAGCCAATGTAAGCAAGATCAAGAGGGAGGTGGAAATTGGGAAAGAATTTTTTACAACCAATATCTCTGATAAAGGATTCATTTCTAAAATATAGAGAGAATTGAGTCAAATCTATAAGAATACAAGTCATTCCCCAATTGATAAATGGTTAAAGGATATGAACAGGCATTTTTCAGAGAAAGAAATTAAAGATATTTATAAGCATATGAAGAAATGCTTTAAATCACTATTGATTAGAGAAATGCAAATCAAAACAACTTTGAGGTACCACATCTCACCAGTCAGATTGGCTAAGATGACAAAACAGGAAAATGACAAATGCTGGAGAAGATGTGGGCAAATTGGAACACTAATGCATTGCTGGTGGAGTTGTGAACTTATCCAACCATTCTGGAGAGCAATCTGGAATTATGCCCAAAGGGTTATAAATAATTTCATACCCTTTGACCCAGCAATACCACTTCTAGGGTTATATCACAAAGAGATCATAGAAGAGGGAGGAAGACCCATATGTACAAAAATATTTGTAGCAGCTCTTTTTGTGGTTGTAAGGAATTGGAAATTAAAGGGATGTCCATCAATTGGGGAATGGCTAAACAAGTTTTGGTATATCTATGTAATGGAATATTATTGTGCTATAAGAAGCGAGGAGGAGACGGTTTTCATATTTACCTGGAGAGGTTTATATAAACTGATGCTGAGTGAAAAGAGTAGAACCAGGAGAAATTTGTATACAATCACAGACACAACATATGTGTGATGACCAACTAAAACAGACTGGACTCTTCTCAGCAATGCTGTGATATAAGTCAATCCCGAAAGACTCATGGAGAGATATGTGACATCCAGAGACAGAACTAGAAAGAACCAAGCTTGAATCTTGATGGAAGCAAACTAATTGATGTTTTTCTTTTCATTGTTTGGTTTTATTTCTCCTTTACCATTTTTCATCCTACCTAGTACAATATGCTTTTGTAACTTGACTAATGTCTAATATAAAAATATTTGCACATGCTATACTGGACTATATGCCATTGTGGGGGGGGGGAAGGAAATTTGAAACTCAAGGAACTATGCAATTGAATCTTGTTAACTAAAAATAAACAAATAAATTAATAAATAAAATAAAATATCTGAAAAAAAGAGATCCCTGTAATCCCCCTTTGATCAGCCACTCAATCCCCCCACCATCAAATGGCCAAGAACACCAGAAGCAGTCACTGCTGCCACCATGCCAGGGCTGGGGCTCAACCATGCTCCTCTCTCACCCACATCTGACAGATTTTTTCTACAGACCTTCTAATTTGTCTTTGGTGTTTATGGGTGGAGAAGCCTGGAAATCACAGCTGCCAGTGATTCAGTCCCCTGATGCCTGCTCTGGGTTTGTTAGGGCACAGATTGTGCTGGTGAATTTGTGATGGACTGTGACAGTGTTTCTTTCTTAGCTCGGTGCAAGAGACATTTCCTGTTGACCTTCCAGGTGGTCTTGGGCTGGAAATTTGTTTTGCTCTGTCATTTTGTGGGTTCTGCTGCTCTAGAATTTGTTTGGAGTCATTTTTACAGGTATTTGGAGGGATTTGGGGGGGGATCTCAGGCAAATTCCTGCTTTTACTCCACTATCTTGACTTCACCACCATCTTCCATTTATAGTAAGGGATTTCCAGACCAGAAGTCTAACTCAGTTGTTCTAAAGTGATTTTCTCTGCAAAAGAATCATTGAATGTTAGAGTTAGAATGGACCTTCGAGGTCATCTATTACAACCCTCTTTTTAATTTTTTTTTTATTTAAAAAAGATTTTATGGGGGCGGCTAGGTGGTGCAGTGAATTGAGCACTGGCCCTGGAATCAGGAGGACCTGAGTTCAAGTCCAGCCTCAGACACTTAACACACACACACACACATAAAAAAAAAAAAAAAACTAGCCATGTGACCTTTGGTAAGTCATTTAACCCCATTGCCCTACCTTTCCACCTCCAAAAAGCAAAAAAAAAAATTGTTCCTTTTTTCTACATTGCTTTCATTTCCCAGTATTCTCTCCCATCTTTCACTATACCTAAGAAATAAAATAAATACACCAATGATAATCAATTAAATAAAATAAGTCAACACATTGATCTAATGTTGCATGCCTTACTCTGACCCTATACTCCACTGCATTATCATTTAAAAGTAGGAGACGTGCTTCACTGTGAGTTTTCTAAAATCATAAATGGTTACTACATTGATTAGATTTTACAATCATAGATTTTGAGCTAGAAAAGACCATAGCAGACTTCATGTCCAACCCTTTAATTTTACAGATAACAACAGTTAGACTGAGAAGAATGTTAGTGACTTGCCTGTGGTCTCATGGCTAGTAAAAGGCTAAGGCAGGATGGGAACTCAAAGGTCTTCCTGAATTCATGTCTAGCACTCTTGAGATCCCTAAAAACCAGAGTACTGGAGTCTTTTGATATTGTTACGCTTTCCCTTATTATATGCCCCCTCATTTTTCAGATAGGAAAACAGGCTTGAGGGAAAGGTTTTGGCCTAAGGTCACAAGGCAAGTTTGGAGTGCAGATCTCTTGATTTTTAGTCTAGTGTTCTTTCTTCAAACTTGTTCATTCCCTAGTCTTCCTTAGAGGGGCTATTGAACCTAACCCCTGAGGTACTAAGGCTGCCACAGGTAGACATCAGGGGATGAAAGGTGCTATATATAAATGTAGGAATATTATTAAATGCTTGTTTATTCTAAGCATTAAATCTCTGAGTGCACCTGTTCCAATCAAACATGGTTTAGCTGATTGCAGCCAGATTGCTGGGATTATTACTGATGCAAATGGGACAAAACTTTGAGATTTTGTCTTTGTTCACATTTACATTGGCCTCCCATTTTATTTTTTCCATCTCTCCACAGCACAGCTCAGAAAGAATCCAGGCCCTCCAATGGTGAGGCAAAAAGCTCATTTGCATTTTCCTTCATGGAGCACAATACCATGCTGATAAAGCAATTACAGCATTTATTTTTAAAATAGGAAGAGTCTGCAAGTCCCGGCCGGTGACAGGGTTTACTTACAACTGGGTCTGCAGTTGCTGAAGAATGGACTGTCTAGTTTACCTGGACCATTTTCAAATGCCAGTGTTCTTGTTATTTGGAAATCTCAGTAGAGATTTTTACTTTAGTTTTGAACTATCCTCTCCTTCCCCTCCAACCCAATCATGATTTATGAGATAAAGCCTAATTGTAAATTAAACATGGAAGTCGATCAATTCTGTGCTATTTGATATGAAGGAGCTTAATAATGATTAGGTGTACTCATAATTGTTCAGTGACTTGTGAGGTTGTTGTTGAGGTCATTTGTGACCTGAGTTAACCGCCAAGCTGATAACCAACAAAAAGCTGCAAAGAGTCATCTTTATTGGACATGGTGAGGAAGGGGTAGTGGTAGAAGGAACATTTGAGGAGGAATCCTTTATTCCATTAGAGACCAAATGATGTGATTCATCTCTTTGTTCATTGTTCACTAGCATCCATTTCAAATTTTGAATTAAATGAAATCTGTCCCCAGAGTCAAACCCTTGCCTAACAGGCAGAGTTTTCAGCTTGCTAGTACCACTCTTAGCACATATTTCAGTGGCCCATTTTCCCTGAGATCTCTCTTTCATTATGCAAGACCATCAGAAATAACATGGGCAATGGGAATCCCCATGGACAGAAAGAATCCGTTTCCAACTCTACACTTTGGGCAATGAAAAGCAACTTCTTTAAAGAAACTGTATCCCCTAAATTCCTTCATTGGAATCCTAAAGACTTTCCAAATCCTAATCTTTTCTGAGACTACCTTCATCGTATACTCTTTATATCATTTGTACAAAGTTGTTTATCTGTTGTCTCCCCCTTTAGAGTGTGAGCACCTAAAGAGCAGGGACTATTTGGTTTTTGTCTTTCTTAGTATCCCCAGAGTTTAACACAGTTCCTGCCACATAATAGGGACTTTAAAAAATCTTTTTTTTTATCTTTTTTTTTATTTAAACAAATGCTTTATTAACTTCTGTTTTACATCATTCATTTCTGCCAGATTTTGAGTTACAATCATTTTCCCCCCATTATTCCCCTACCCAACCTCCCAGAATAGTAGTCCCACAAGATATCGCTTCCTCCAATCTGCTCTCTCCCATACCTTCTCCCATACCCCCATCGACTTTTCCATTAGAGGAAGGTGAGTCTTTGTGTCCCAATGCCTGCACATCTTATCTCCCTATTACAAGCAAAAGAGTATTAATAATAGTATTTATATATATTTGAAACATTTAATGTTACGACCTCGAATTTCAGATCCATTTCCTTCCTCCCTTGTCAGCCATTCCTTCTTGGGAGATAAGTAATTCAGTATATGTTGTACATGTCTAGCTATGCAAAACATTATCATAGTAGATATATTGTACAAGGCTGCTTATAATTACCTCCCACTCATCCCACCCCCCACCTGGTCCATTCCCTACCTGTTCCTGTCCCTCTTCTATAGTGGGTACTTCCAACCTCCCCTCACCCCAAGGATGCCCTCCCATCCATCATCCCTCCTCTCATCCCCCTTCCCCATATCCTGCTGCAGGTTGAGATATCCCATTTAGCATGTATGTCTTTTTCTCCCTGAACCAAATTCAATGTGAATGTGGTTTGCCTTTTTAGCCTTCCTTATTCTTCCCCTCCTTTGCAACCACTTCCCCTTGCTTCTTCTACATGGGATAGTTTACCCTACCCTGTCTCTCCCCATCTCCTCTTGCCACTTTCCTCTCTCACCTCATAATTTCATCCCTTGAGTATTCTCCCTTCCCAACAAATTCAACCTATACCCTCTATCCATATAAAACTGTAACCATATACACACACATTCACATATGTATTCATATGACCACACACCCTTCTTCCATTATTTTCATAGTGAGAAAGATATCATCAGTCACAGTTATTGCTTTTCCATATAGGAATGTAAATAGTTCAACTTTGATAAGTTCCTTTTGATTTCTTTTCCCTGATTACCTTCTCAGGCATCTCTTCCTTCTTGTGTCTGGATGTCAAATTTTCTATTCAACTCTGGTTTTTTCATCAAGAATGCTTGAAAGTCCTCTATTCCACTGAATGACCATATTTTCCCCTGAAACAAAATACTCAGTTTTGCTGGGTAGGTGACCCTTGGGTTCATACCCAGTTCTTTTGCCCTCTGGAATATCATATTCCATGCCCTTCGATCCCTCAGTGTAGAAGCTGCCAGGTCCTGGCCTATTCTGATTGTGTTTCCACAATATTGAAATTGTTTCTTCCTGGCTGCTTGGAGTATTTTCTCCTTGATCTGGGGATTCTGGAACCTGGCTATAATATTCCTGGGAGTTTTCTTTTTGGGATCTTTTTCAGGAGGTGATCTGTGGATTCTTTCAACCTCTATTTTGCCCTCTGGATCTAAAACATCAGGGCAGTTTTCCTTGAGAATTTCTTGAAGGGTGATTTCTAGGTTCTTTCCTTGATCATGGCTTTCAGGTAGTCCAATAATTTTTAAATTGTCTCTCCTGGATCTATTTTCCAGGTCAGTGGTTTTTCCCATGAGATATTTCACATTGCCTTCTAATCTTTCGTTGTTTGGATCTGCTTAACAGCATCTTGATTTCTCATAAAGTCATTAGCTTCCATTTGCTCCAGTCTAACTCTGAAGGAATGAATCTCCTCAGTGAACTTTTGAGATTCTTTTTCCATCTGGCAAATTCGACTTTTTAAGGCATTCTTCTCCTCATTGCCCTTTTGGGCCTCCTTTGCCATTTGAGTTAGTCTATTTTTTAAGGTGTTGTTTTCCTCAGTGAGGCTGTTGACCCTCATTTCATACTTTTCCTGCATCCTTCTCATTTCTCTTTCCAATTTTTCCTCCACTTCTCTTATTTGATTTTTAAAGTCCTTCTTAAGGTCCTCTATGGCCTGCAACCTGCTCATGTTTTCCCCTGGAGCTTTTAGAGTAGGACTTCTGACCTCACAGTACTTTTCCCACTCTATGCCCCCAAAATAGGAGTCTAGGGTTGCATTTTTCTTTTTCCTTTGCCTTGGCATGTTGCCACTTAATTGCTTGACTTTTGGGCTTGTGGCCACACTATGGCTTTAAGGCCAGATAGAGGAATTTTCGTCCCGCACATGTGGGGGGCAACTTCTGTTTCTGGCAAGCTATAAACCCACCCACAACTTCCACCCTAGATCACAATCCAGATCCAGGGAGGTTAAAGCAAGAGCAATTACCCCCCAAGACTTATTGCTGGATCTCCCCACGATTTGTAGGCTGGGAGCCGGAGCTGCCTCTGAAAACTACAAAATGGTGTGTCTCCTCAGTGGCTTCTAGCCCCCAGGGGAGGGAGCTGACTCATTCCCCAAATACAGGTCCCAAAGTCCATAGGACACTAACCTCTTACTTTGTCCTAGGCATGTCTATGTTGATAATTCTGGAGTCACCACAGCTCCTGGTGTTCTGGGGTTCCTCCATCCGGCTGCTGGCCCTGCTGTCCTGGGGCTAAAACCTCAACTCAAGGGGACCTGGGCTCGGCTCGGCTCCTGCGCTCTGCGTGCTGCCAGGTCCCAGACCTCTGCGCTGGTCCTTCCTGCAGGGCTGCTGGGCTGTCCTCAGCGGGAGGTTAGCTTCTCTGTGTCATTCTGTGGGTGCTGGGGCTCCAGAAGTTGTTCAGAGTCCCCTTTTACATAGTTTGGGGGGAAATCTGGGGGCAGAGAGGCTTGGATGAGCTGTTTCTACTCCGCCATCTTGGCTCCGCCCCTAAAAAATCTTCTTAACTGATTCCAGCATGCTAGGAAATCTTTCCATTGCCTGCCTCCCTCTTTCACCTGGGTGGGGGTGGGGGTGGGGGTAGAGTGAAAGTACTTGGACATATTTGATCCAAGTGGGATTTGCTTCTGGTAGCCATGATACTTTAAGGCTTGCTTATTTATTTATTTGTTCATTCATTCATTCATTCATTCATTCATTCATTTATTTATTTAGTTTGTTTATTTGTTTGTTTGTTTAGGCAATTGGGGTTAAGTAACTTGCCCAAGGCCACACGGCTAGGATTTTTGTTTGTGTGTGTTAAGTGTCTGAGGCTGGATCTGAACTCAGGTCCTTCTGACTCCAGGGCTGGTGTTCTACTCACTGTGCCACCTAGCCGCCCCTAACACTTATTTTCTACTCAGATGTACTTACTAACACACAGAGTAATCATCTGTAGACTCATACTGTTAAAAAAAAAAAATACAATGAAGGTGTGGCTCATGGGCAGAGCACCTAGAATGGCATCTCTCCCTCAGGAGAACCTGGAAATTCCTCTTTCCAAAGAATCATAAAGAGTAAAGGGAGCTCTGGAGCATGTACAGATAATCTTGGGGGTAGTTAGGTGGAGCAGTTGAGAGAGTACCAGCCCTGGAGAAAGGAAGTAGTCCCCTCTTCTTGACTTTAAATCCAGCCTCAGACACTTACTAGCCATGTGACCTTGGGCAAGTCACTTAACCTTATTTTCCTTAGTTTCCTTATATCTCAAGTGAGCAGGAGAAGGAAATGACAAACCATTCCAGTATTGTTGCCAAGAAAACCCCAAATGTGGTCATGAAGATTTGGATACAACTGGAAATGACTAAACAATGAACAACAACAACAACAACCTGTTGATGAGGAGGCATTTTGATTGGCTGCAGAGGTATTCTGCTAGGTACTGTTTCTCTGACCTAAATTGAGGTTCCCCAATGTTCTTCCTGCTCCCTCAAAGCCCCAGAGGCATTGAGCAAAATGTTAATATGTTTGTTTTGAGATTGTCTTTGAAGTAAGTATCCTTCTGTAACAGCTGATTGATGTAAGTGCTTAAGTGAAGCTATAGTAAGTTGTGGACCCATGACAAATGAGAAAACTCTGGTATCTAAGGGGGCTCAAGATTATAGCCAGAGAGAAAAAGTGACACCAATTCCCTCCTGGTGCCTGGCATATTGTGGGAGAGGGGACCCAGGGTTGTGTTGCAGCCAGCTCAAATACCATACTTGTGGTCTCCTCCATTATAATGTAAACTCCTTCTGATGTGGATGGAAATGGTGCCCTAAGGGTTAATGGTAAGAGGTACTTCCCCAGGGCCCCTGAGGGGCTTTGAACTCATTATGTAGCCCATCCTATAAATTACGGGTGTCTAAATGTCCTTTCCCCCTTATCTAGAAATACCATACAACTTGTACTAAAAGGAATGGCTTTTGTCCCCCTTGTCCTGTGTTCCCCATCCTGTTATTTATCTTCCTCATCATATGTCATGATTTTTCCTTATCTTGCAAGCAACTGCTTTCCTTACCTTGTTTGTACTTATCCTGTCCCTAAATCTTCAACCTCCACAAGAAGCCCTAAAAATCACACCATCATCCTGAATATCTCTATATAAGTGTAATTCCCCCAAATATCGGGGTCTCATTTAGCTTTCTTGCTAAGGAGGGCTGTGATGCTTTCCCCATGTAAGATTAAAAGCTCCCATTGGATAAAAGAGAAGATCTAAGTGAATTATTTCACATCTGAAGCAGTTCTCCCAATTCTGACCTCAAAACTTACATGTAGACATTTTTTTTTGCTTATGTCTCCACAACACTTAGCATATTTCCTGAAATATAGGAAGGAATTAATGCATGCTTGTCGTTTGATTAATATTTGAACTGAGCTTTGAAGGAGGCAAAGTAGAAGACTGGTCCCTGCCCCGCAGGATCTTGTGCTCTAATTAGGGAGATAAATATATTTTCAAGCCCTGTAAATAGAGTTGTGAATTGGTCCAGGCATTCTGGATGCAAATTGCAACCATGCCCATAAAGTCTTAACCCAGCAATACTAATATAAGCATATTTCCTATAGAAATCAAAGAAAGAAGAAAAGGTCTCATGTGCACAGGATATTTATAGAAGTTCTTTCAACAAAAGCAAAAATACTAGAAACTTAGGTGACACTTATTAGGTAGTGGCTTAGGGGTCTCCTGGTGGACAACTAGGACAGGCTCTTGAGAGCTGATTGTTAAATTTTCAGTGTGATCATTTACACATAGCTAATAGAGAAATGCTGCAGATCAGGGCTTGATTTATTGTTTTGTTGAACATAAAGACTTTAAAAAGTGATAGACAATAAATTAATAATGAATATTAAGTTTAAACATGTGTCTTGCTTACTCCTCCCCCCCCCCCAGAGCCAGTTGTTAAATCTTTACAAACACACTCCTAAAATGGCTAATTATGGCATATAAATTAATGGAATTTTATTGTAACAAAGGAAATGATGAAATTGACAGTTTCAGAAGAAACTAGTTAGACCTTTATGAGCTGATGCAGATTGCAGTGATCAGAACAGGGGAAAATATATACCATGATATTATTAAAAAAACAAAACAAACAAACAAAAAAAACTTTGAAAGGCTTTAGAACACTGATCACTTTAAGAACAATGACAATCATGATTCCAGAAGCCTAAAGATGAATTATAGTACTGACCTTCTATCAGAAAAATATGAAGGACTTTAAGATGAAAAATGAGTAGTTGTTTTTAGACATGACCAAAGAGAGGATATATATTTACTTGAATATGAATATTTGTTAGGAGGGTTTTATTTTATTTAATTTTATTGTTCAATTAAGGGAGGAAGTCAGAGGGGAGATAAATACTTGTTAATAGAAAAAAAAAAATATATATATATATAATTAAATTTTAGGCACTCGGGTAGGAAATGTGGAAAGAAATGGAGGGTTGTGATTTGTATCAAGTGGAAAGAGTACACATCTGGATCACAGATCTGTCAAAGCATGAAAAGAACCTCAGTCCTCCTTCTCACCCCACCCCATCCTCCAGCACAGACACTCTAATGCTTCATTTTGGCATAGAGGCAACACTGGAATCTCCAAGGAAACGACCCTTTGTGCATGAGCTCTGGCATATCCAACTAAACTGGAAAGGAGCATGGGCTTATGTATATATATATTGCAAAAGCCGGTCTAGTGGAGTTTAGAGAAGTTCACCATACAATGATTTCTTTTTTGGTCCAGCAACAAATTAAACTGTCAACTAAAGTATGAAATGACTTCTATCTATGTCAGTGGAGAGAACATTCACATTGATGAAAACAAGGACCTTTGAAATGCTGAAGTAAACTTAGGAAAATCCAAAGGAAATCCAAAAATTGCTTTATTGTCCAGACGAGAGCATCTGGCATCATCTTGATGCATAGTGTTCCTTATCAAATTGCTAGGACATTTTTCTATCTCACCCAGGACAGCTGGGTGGTAAGAACAGCCAGTGGCGGAATGCTCATCTTCCTCCAATCCTTTCCCTGATTCCAGATCACACAGAATCTATCTGGGGTTGCTGGGTAGGAATAGCAATGGGGATGCTTATAAATACTTTGAAACACTAGAAATCACCAACTACAATCCCTCCAGTGAGAACACCATTGAACCTTAGCATTTGCCCTGATACTGAATCCAAAGGTCTTTTAGACTTTATCATCTATTCTTATGCTATACCCTTCAGACCACACAGGCATTGCCATCTCACCTTCTGTTGTACCCTGAAGATCCCTGGGACTTTCCATCTACCCAGGGATATTCTGGTAAATGGTTAACAACTGGTTTTCTGATACTGATGTGCTCTTAATGTGTATTATTAACATTTTCTCCATCATTTCTGTAGTCTAGACAATCAACAAAACAATAAAGCAAGCTCCGATTTGTTGTGTTTACTGATTCCCAAAGTATAAATGCCCACACTGAAAATTTAACAATCTGCTCTTGTGAACCTGGTGGATTAAATCTAGCATACTCCTGCATCTGTTTAAATCCTGAAACCTTAGGATTTCCAGGTCTTTCTATCTACCCTACAGCTGAACTCCCTATAAATGTCTCCCCAAAATAAAGTGTGAGGCTCCTGAGAGCAGATTTAGATTTAATAAATATTTGTCAAGCACCTACTATGTGCCAGGCACCAAGCTAAGCACTTTACAAATATGATCTCACTAGATATTCACATGAACCCTGTGAGGTAGGTGCTATTATTATCCGTATTCTACAGATGAGGAAACTAAAGCAAACCTACGTTAAGTGTCTTGCCCAGGCTCACACAGCTAGAGAGTGTGGGGCCAAATTTGAATTCAGATCTGCTCAACTGCAAGTCTACAGCTGTGCCACCTTGTTGCCTCTGACAGGAACTGCTTGATTTTATTTTTTGTATCCCTATATCACTAATGTGATGCCCATAGTGGGCTGCTATGAATATGAGGGTGTACTTTCAGGTTTGACTCACAAGATATAACAGACTCTTTCTTCAAAGATAAAACCAAGATATTTATTCTTATACCAGAAAGTCAAATCCATGGTAATAAAGAAGTTGGTACACATTACCAGTGCAAGGAGCACCACAATCCCAAAGCCTTCCCTCTGTCAGGTCTTCCCACAAACAAGCTCCCTTAAGCAAAATGTCCCTCTCTCACCTGGTAGCTGCTCTGACTCTCTGCCTCCTCTCTCTCTCAGTTCCACCTCACTATCCAACTTCTTGCTCCACCCATTTCTGCTCCACCCCTTTGGCAAGCTCCTCCTACCATAGGCTCCATGTGACTCAGACTCAAAGCAAGTCACATAAGCCCATTAATGATCAAGAAAGATCTTCCCGTTCCATTAACAATACTTTAACAATACAATCCCCCAAACTTAGCTAAATTCTTGGCACTTTGTGAGTGTTTAATAAATGCTTTTCAAAAATAAATTAATTTTATTTTGCATTTTTTCCTTATTTTATCACCTCCCCTGTTGATTTCTTTAGAGCCCTGAGGTTGTAACACCCATAATCCCTACTACAAAGTAACATTATGTGCAATCCCTACTGAGCAACTCAGTGACAAGTCAAATTGGAATTTCACATCACACTCTGTGTCAGAGACTTTTCAAAGTACTGAGGTTCAAATACAAAATGCAGATAGTTGGTCCCTGCTCCCTAAAGATGAAAAAGACTCAAAAAAGGTCATTCACTGTGTTGTTATGATAATGTAAGTGAGAAAAGAGGTAGAGGCTTCAAATGTGACTTAGGATGTGCAAATGAAGAAAATTGGGGACATGTAAGACATGTGGATGTGAGAGTGAGAAGACTTTAGAACTAATTAAATATGGGGGGTGAGGGAGAGTGAAGAGATGATAACCAAAGATTTGGAACTGAATGAAATTACAAAGAAACACATAGATACAGAGAGACAGAAACAGAAGGAAATACATGGACAGAAACAGGCAGAAAGACAGAGGAAAGGAGATAGACAAAAACAGAGGCAGAAGGAGAAGATAAACCAAGAGCAGAGCTTAGAGAATCAGGATCTATTGATTGATTGATGAATGGGACAGACAGCAAATGAGGTGATTAAAATATGCAACCCATCATCAACCTTAAGAAAAAGCCTTTTACTTTTTGCTTTTTATTGTCCAAAGACTAAGTCTCTATGGATCTCTGTAGAGTACTGAAAAATAGAGCTTTAACTAGGAATAATTGTATTGGGAGTGGGGAGGGAAATCATGAAGTTCATCCTCAGATGATAGATCTGGGTTTGGGAAATCATTCATAAATTAATATCTGGGAGCTACCTATCAACTCATTCACCTTCCTAACTAGACACTAAATGTTTTGTTTTTGTTTTGTTCCCCGCCCCATGCAACTGAATGACTGAGAATGTATTAAGAGGGGGCAGAGTCAAGATGGCGGAGTAGAAACAGGTCTTCTGCACAGCTCTGGCTCCCACAATTTCCAAATTCATGTAAAAGGAGACTCTGAACAACCTCTGGAGCTCCAGCACTCATAAAACGGCACAGAGAAGCTAATCTACCACTGAGGACAGCCTGGCAGCCCAGCAGGGAGTGGCCACCACAGTGCTCTGAGAGCAAAGCCCAGAACCACCTGAGTCGGAGGTTTTAGCCCCAGGGTGGCAGGACCAGCAGCCTTCTGGAGAGACTCCAGAACACCAAAAGCTGTGGTGTTTCCAGAATTAACCAGCACATGGATGCCTAGGACAAAGTGAGAGTTTAGTGCTATATAGACTCTGGGACTCATTGTTTGGGAGAGATCTTGGCCTCTTTCCTGGGAGGTGAGAAGCCACTGTGAAGCTTTAGCCTTGTTGCAGCTTCAGCTCCTGGTCTGCGAACTGTAGGGGGATCCTGCAATAAGTCTGGGGGTGTAATCACTCTTGATTTAACCTTCTTGGATCTGGATTGTGGAATGGGGTGGAGGTCTTGGGGTGTGTGTCCAGCTTGCCAATGTGTGTGGAGGCTTCAGAGAGGCCACCAAACTAATACCTCCAGCACTTGTGAAAACCCCAGCATTTGAGACAGAAGCTCCCCTGGCTGGTGGCAGAGTCCTACTGTGGCAACAAGCCCAAAAGTCAAGTAACTGAGTGGCAAGGTGCCTAGGCAAAGGAAACAAAATAAAGAGAAAAATTCAACATTAAACTACTATTTTGGGGGCAAAGAGGATCAAAACATGGAACAGGAGGAGGACTGTGAGGCCAGAACTCCTGGACCAAAAGCCCCAAATGAAAAAACTAGCTGGTTACAGGCCATAGAGGAGCTTTAAATGGATTTTGAAAATCAAACAAGAGATAAAAAAATTCAAATAAGAGAAGTGGAAGAAAATTGGAAAGAGAAATGAAAATGATGGAAGAAAATTATGAAAAGATTTTCAACAGCCTTATGAGGAAAATAACTTCCTAAAAAATTGACTAACTCAAATGTCAAAAGTGGCTGAAAAAGGCAATGAGGAGAGGAATGCCTTAAAAAAACAAATTTGCCAGATGGAAAAATAATCTCAAAGGCTCACTGAGGAGAATCTTTCCTATAGATTTAGAATGGACCAAAGGGAAGCTAGTGACTTTGTGAGAAATCAAGATGCTGTTAAACAGATCCAAACAAATGAAAGAATAGAAGCAATGTGAGATATCTCATGGCAAAAACCACTGACCTGGAAAATAGATGCAGTAGAGATAATTTAAAATTTATTAGACTACCTGAAAACCATGATCAAAGAAAGACCCTAGAAATCATTCTTCAAAAAATTCTCCAGGAAAATTGCCCTGATGTTTTAGAATCAGAGGGCAAAATAGGTGTTGAAAGAATTCATCGATAACCATTGATAGAGGGCACAGGTCAAATTTAATGGGAAGGGATGATACTTAAAATGTGAAATTAAGAGGTGAGAGAGGAATATAACGAGAGGAGATGGGGAGAGACAGAATGGGGTAAACTCTCTCATAGAGAAGAGGCAAGGGAATATGGTTACAAGGGAGGAGAAGAACATGAAGGCAAAAAGGCAAAACCTTATTCTCATTGAATTTGGATCAGGGAGAGAATGACATGCATAATAAATAGGATATTTCACCCTACAGGAAAGTAGGGGGGAAGAGGATGAGAGGGGGGATGATGGAAGGGAGGGCAGGAGGGAAGTGGGGGGAGGGAATTTGGAAGCGCCCACTTGTGTAAAGGGACAGGATCAAAGTAGGGAATAGACCAAGTGGGAGATGGAATAGGAGGGAGGGAAATATAGTCAGTCTTTTATAATATGTCTACTATGGTAATGTTTTGCATAGCTACACATGCGCAACATATACTGAATTGCTTATCTTCCCAGTAAGGGTGGGTGACAAGGGAGGAAGGGAATGAAAATGGAATTCAAAGTTTTAAGATCAAATGTGTAAAAATATATAAATACTATTATTAATACTATTTTGCATATAATTGGGAAATAAGATATAGAGAGATTCATCTAGCCCTACTAGAAAAGTTGAAGGGGGTATGGGAGAAGATATGGGAGGGAGCAGATTTCATGGGGGGATATCCTGTGGGACTGCTATTTTGGGGTGGGGGTAGGGAAAAATGGGGAAAAATTGTAACTCAAAATCTGGCAGAAATGAATGATGTAAACCACAATTTAATAAAGTATTTGGGAAAAAAGAAAATGTATCAACAGCTCTAAATTTGGTACCTTGGCTTTGTCATTGTCACCCTATTTTAGCTACAGTTGTGCATAGGTGAGTACCATAGCCTGCTGTTCCAATACCCGCATTTAGCCATGAATCTGAGCTTTGCTCTCAATGTTTTATCTCATTGTTTTTTTTTTCTCCTAGAGCAAATCTTTCATAGCAATCTGAACTAAAGATCCCAAGAGGCTTGAATTTCTCATAAACTGACCTCTCTCCCTAGTAAGACTTTCAGTATAATTGCTTCTGTTGTCAGTCACCCAGAGGAGTGGGACTTGTAGTTGGGGTGGGCCTATGGCATTCAGCACTCTCTTAGTATGGTAATCTGGAATACTGCTTCCACCTTCTTTTCCTCCCACTCCTCTGGGTGGCCAAGGCCACAAGGTTGAGTTGTAGAATGTGTTACTGCTGTGTAATAGATAGCTTCACCTCTGGGACCCTACAAACCTTTTCTTCTTTCAAGAAAATCAGCAGAATTTAGAGGCATTAATGTGAAATGCAGACATTGGACCTAGTGGGTCATGAGCTCTTGGCTGGATTACAGGGAAATGTCTGGTGGTAGGGAAGAAAAGAGAAAATCTGCTCGGTGAAAAGATGGTTCATCTTCACAGAAACTTCCAAATGTAAAATGATTCTCTCAGTAAGAAATGTAAAACTAAAATAGGTAAATATGCTTATGCATATGTAAACATTTTATACTTCCCCATTTATGGCTTCTCTTCTCTTTTTTGGTTTCATTTTCTCTGTTTTTCTGTCTCTGTCTCTGTGTTTCCTTCTGCTTCTGCCTCTCTATCTCTGTGTTTCTTTGCAATCTCATTAAATTCCAAATTTTTGGTTATCATTTCCTTACTCTCCCTTACTCCCCATTTTCAATTAGTTCTAAAAGTCTTTTCACTTCTGCCTCCACAACACGTGATGCATGTCCCATTTTCTCCACTTGCATATCCAAAACACCACTTGAGGCCTCTACCTCTTCTCTCACTTACGTCTTTGTAACATGCTCCTAAATGGCCTTTCCCCCACCCCATTCTCTTCCACCTCCAATCCATCCTCCAAATGGCCACTAAATTAATATTTCTTACTTATTTATTCATTCACTTATTGTGGCAATTAGGGTTATGTGACTTGTCCAGGGTCACATAGCTAGTATCTGAGGTGAAATTTGAATGCAGTTCCTCCTAATACCAGGAACAGAGCTCTATCCACCGTGCAACCTAGCTGGTCCCAAATTAATATTTCTAAAGCATGTGTATGATATGTGTGGTGTTAAAGGAATTTGAAGATCTTCCCAGCCACTTGATAGACCCACATAACCTGCTTTGAGCTCTGGCCCAGCCCACAGCTTGAGTCACATAGAGCCCTTGGTGGGCACAGTTTTCCAAAAAGGTGGGGCAGAAACAGGGAGTGAAGCAGATCTAGGAGAGAGCTGAGGAAGAGCTTTTGGTGAGCTGGACCACAAGGCAAATGAGATCCTTTCCAATTCTTTATTTCGGCAAAATTTGTGATTGTTTCTACTATGAAGAAAAGTTTTGTGTACAGATAAGTAGATAAAAATGCAAATACACATTCCTGTATGTCTCTAGTGAAATTCAACAGCAAGAGATAGAAAGAGAAATCCCATTTAAAGTTAAGGTAGACATTATAAAATATTTGGGAATCTACATGCCAAAACAAACCCAGGACCCATATGATCACAACTATAAAACACTTCTCAGATCTAACTAATTGGAAAAATATCAATTGCTCATGGCTGGGTCAAGCTAATATAATAAAAATGACAATTTTACCCAAACTAAGATATATATTTAGTGTCATAACAATCAATTTACCAAAAAATTACTTTATAGAGCTAGAAAATATAGTAATATTTGGAAGAACAAATGGTCCAGAATATCAAAGGAATTAATGAAAAGAAATGCAAGGGAAGGTGGACTAGCTATACCAGATTTTAATCTGTATTATAAGGCAGTAGTCATAAAAACTACTTGGTACTGACTGAGGAATAGAGTAGTGGATCAATGGAATAGATTGGGTGAACGAAACTAAGCAATCAATGAGTATAGTAATCTATTGTTTGATAAACCCAAAGACCCCAGTTCTGGGGATAAGAACACACTATTTGACAAAAACTTCTGGGAAAACTGGAATACAGTGTGGCAGAAACTGGGCATAGACCATTATTTAAAAACAATACCAAAATCAAGTCTAAAAATTGGTGCATGATATAGTCAATTGTTAAGAAACAGGCAATGTCAAGACTGTGGCGAGAGAGTTAGAATTTTTTTTTTTTTTGGAGGGCAATTGGGGTTAAGTAACTTGCCCAAGGTCACACGGCTAGATTTTTTTTTGTTTGTTTGTTTGTTTGTGGGGGTTAAGTGTCTGAGATCTGAACTCAGGTCCTTCTGACTCCAGGGCCAGCGCTCTACTCACTGCGCCACCTAGCCGCCCCGAGAGTTAGAATTTTTGACCAATTCATCGAACACACCTCCTCCACAACAACTTATAAAATGTGTCAGGTAGAATTTTGATTGGAAAATCTATGAAAAAGTCATAGTGGGTTATTTTTCCAGCGCAGGGCAGCTTGGCAGAGACCGGTCTGGAGTATAGCTCAGCAGCATCAGCAACAGCAATGGCAAAGACTAGAAATATTTTGGTGCCCAGGGACAGTAAGGTGGATAAGACTTAACTATAGGGCAGGAAACATTAGGGCATAAAAAAGATTCCAAGGGGCCTATAAACCAGTGCTAAGAACAGCTATCTGTCAACTTTGCTACTTGTTACCCAATGCCAGGTCACAGTTCCCCAGTAGAAAGGTGCAGCAGTGAGGGAGAAGGACTCTAACTTTGTATGAAGCAAGAAACAAGTTCCAAAATCTTAGCCCAAGAACAGAAGGAGGACTCAGTCCTAACCTTTAGTCCTGCACATAAGTGTGTAGTGGAATAATCTTGGCAAGAATGAAGAACAAAGGAGAGCCAAGCAGCAAAATCACTTTGAACTTTCGTCTCAACAGGGTAACAGTAGCTGAATTCAGCACAGTCTACTCAAAATCAACTAACAGACCAAAATGTGGATCAGCAACTTGAAGAGCTCAGACAGAGAGGGCAATGAACAAAACTCTTCCCAGGTCAAACCACCTTGGAAGAACTGAAAACTTCCAGGGCCCCAGACTGAGTTGTGAAAACTTTTATGAAGACCATGAAAAGACAAAAACTCAGTCCAAACATTCCTCCCTCCCTGAAGTGAGAAGACTCAAATACAACATTAAATTCAAAATCAAGAAGTAGGCTGGATTTATGAGCAACAACAACAACAAAAAAGAAACTGATATAAAGAGCTACTACGTGGACAGGAAACTCAAGACACAAACACAGAAGAAGAAAATTACTTAAAAAGCATCTAAAAGCAAAGCCTCAAAGAAAAATGCAGACTGGACTAAACACTAAGAAAAAAATTCTTAGAGGAGTTGAAGATGATATTTATACATGGGGAAAGGATACATGAAGTACCGTACTCCAAACTTTATCACCACCAGGGGTCTTAGAGGGAATCCCATTAGATGGAGGAAATGAGTGTGATTATACTATGTTTAATGGATCTCAAAAAGCATCAGGACAAGGGAAAATGTGGAAATTTAACATGATTTTTTTTTTCTTTTTGGAGGGCAATTGGGGTTAAGTAACTTGCCCAAGGTCACATGGCTAGGTTTTTGTTTGTGTGTGCGTTAAGTGTCTGAGGCCAGATCCGAACTCAGGTTCTTCTGACTCCAGGGCGGACCCTCTACTCACTGCACCACCTAGCCACCCCTTAACATGATTTTCAATTGACTTGCAGTTTATTTGAGTGAGGGAGAGCTATGAAAGGGCATCAGCCTCACTTTCTCCCCAAGAGCCATCTGGATCCAATGACAAGATATTCATCACAATGATTGGAGATGACCATGATTATGATTATGTCATAATTTCCCTGATACCATGTCCTCTTTGAAAATGAAGGACAAACACAACCTGTAAGTAGACTGAGCTGCCTGAATGGGGACACAGCTAGTTGGGTAACTCAAGTTAATCTTTTCCGTCTCCTCCCTCTCCTTCTCCTCTCCAAAGGAAGGTAAAATTTGATGAGAAGAAGCTGCCCACTTAACTTGACATTCACCACCTAGATTCTTTCCTTCCTTCATTCTTTCTTTCTTTCCTTCCTTCCTTCCTTCCTTCCATTTTTCTTTCTTTCTTTTTTTCTTTCTTTCTCTCTCTCTCTCTCTCTCTCTCTCTCTCTCTCTCTCTCTCTCTCTCTCTCTCTCTCTTTCTAACAAAACCTTAAACCCAGTTCACTCTGAAGTTTATAGATTGGACCACAATAGGTCCCTGCCCAAACTCCACTTGATGACTGTAATTTGGGCCCTCCTGGCTTAGAGTGAATATCAGTTGTAACTGTTTCTTGGTCTTCCCCTCCCAGCTTGATTTTTTTTTCTATTTCCTAATTAAAGGGACTATCCCTTCACTCTCTCCTTAAAGAGGAGAATGGGCATTACCTAACTCTAAGTGAATGGGCATTACCTAACTCTAAGTGAATAGGCATTACCTGTCTCTAAGTGAATACCTGAAAAGGCCTTAGCCTAAAAGGGTAAGAGTTTCCAACTCCATCCTGAATCATCTTTAGTAATCCTGATGAATAACTGGTCGCTGGATCCAGATGGCTCTGGGGGAGAAAGTGAGACTGGTGACCTTGCACAACCCTCCCTCATTCAAATCAAAATCAACTGCAAGTCATATCATCATTTCCCTGATGCCATGTTCCTCTTTAAAAACAAAGAACAAACACAAGAATGGTATATGATTGGAATAGACACAGTAGTTAATGACTACAGAAATTTATTTTTAGATAAATCCATTGACTCTAGCTTCTGGGATAAAAACTCACTTTAACAAAAACTATTGGGAAAATTGGAAAATAGTATAGAAGAAACTGGGCATAGATGTATATTTTACTCTATATATCAAAATAAAGTCAAAATGGGTTCATGGTTTAGATATAAAGGCTGATACTATAAGAAATCTGGGAGAACAAAGAATAGTTTAGCTCTCAGATTTATGGAGAAAGGAAGAATTTATGATCAAACAAGAGATAGAGAGCATTATGAAATGCAAAATAGATAATTTTATTACATTAAATTGAAACATTTTGTACAAACAAAGCCAATGCAACCAGCATTAAGAGGGAAGCAGAAAATTGGGAAAGAATTTTTACAGCCAGTGCCTCTGATAAAGACCTTATTTCTAAAACATAAAGAGAACCATGTCAGATTTGTAAAAATATAAGTCATTCCCCAATTAATAAATATTAACCAGTATATGAACCGGCAGTTTTCAGAGGAACAAATTAAAGTTATCTATTTATAGTCATATTTTTAAAAATCCTTTAAATAACTATTGATTAGAAAAATGAAAATCAAAATGGTGCTTAGGTACCACATCATGCCAATTAGAATGGTTAACATGACAAAACAGGAAAGCTATAAATGCTGGGGATGATGTGGGAAAATTGGAGAACTAATGCATTGTGATGAATTTCTGAACTGATCCAACCAGTCCGGAGAGCAACTTGGAAGTATGCCCACGGGGCTATAAAAATGTGCATAATCTTTGACCCATTAATACCATTTCTAAGGCTGTATCCCAAAGATATCATACAAATGGGAAAAGGGCCCACATGTACAATATATCAGATCTTTTTTTGGTGGCAAAGAATTGGAAACTGAGGGGATGTCCATAATTTGGGGAATGACTGAGCAAGTTGTGGTATATGAATATAATGGGATACTATTATGCTATAAGAAATAGGGAGCAGGTGGACGTCAGAAAGACCTGGAAAGTCATATGAACTGATGCTGAGTGAGGGGAGCAGAAACAGGAGAACATTGTACACAGTTAAAGACACCTTGTGTGATGACTAACTTTGATAGACTTGACTCTTCTCAGCAATGCAGGGTTCTAAGACAACTCCAAAAGGCTTATGATGGAAAGTGCTATCCACATCCAGAGAAAGAATTACAGTCTGAATGCAGATTGAAGCATATTATTTCCTCTTTGTTTTTGTTTTGTTTTGTTCTATTCTGCTTTGTTTTTTTTTTAATTTCTTCTGTGTTGTGATTTATTCCATTGGTCATAATTCTTCACAACATGACTAATGTGAAAATATGTTTAATATGAATGTATATGTAGAGCCTATATCAGTCAGAATGCTGTCTTGTGGAGGGGGAAAGGAGGCAGAGAAATTTTAAAACTCAAATGCTTGTGGAACTGAATTTTGCAAATTAAAAATAAATATATTTTTAAATCCTCTGTCTCAGTTTAGGAGAGCAAGGAATAGTTTACTTGTCAGATCTATGAAGAAGAGAAGAATTTATTAACTTGTTTTATTGTTTACTAAGCAAAGGATAGAGAGCATTATGAGATAATTAATTAATGGATCACTTTGATTATATTAAATTAAAAAGGTCTTTTGCACAAACAAAATTAATGCAACCAAGATTAAAAGGAAAACCAAAAGCTGGGAAACAATTTTTACAGCAAGTATCTCTGATAAATGCCTCATTTCTCAAACATGTAGAGAACTGAGTGAAATTTATAAGAATACAAGTCATTCACCAGTTGATAAATGGTCAAAGGATACAAATAGGTTTCAGATGAAGAAATCAAAGGTATCTATAGTCATATAAAATGCTCTAAATCACTATTGGCTAGAGAAATGCAAATTAAAACAGCCCTGAGATGCCACTTCAACCAATCTTATTGACTAATATGACATAGAAGGAAAATAATAAATGTTGAAGAAGATATGGTAAAATTGAGACACATACACTGTTGGTGGAGTTGTGAACTTATCCAAGCATTTTGGAGATCAATTTGGAACTATGGCCAAAGGACAATCAAACTTTGGTCCAGCAATACAACTACTGATTCTGGATTCCAAAAAGATCTTTAAAAGGGAGAAGGATGCCCATGTACAAAAATATTTTAATAGCTCTTTTTGTGGTGGCAAAGAATTGGAAATTGAGGAGATGCCTATCAACTGGGGAAAGGCTGATCAAGTTGTGGCCTATGAATGTAATGGAATGTTATTGCACTACAAGAAATGATGAGTTGGCAAATTTCAGAAAAAACATGGAAAAACTTACATGAACTGATGCAAAATGAAGTGAACAGAACCAGGAGAACATTATACACAGTAAGAGCAACATTGTTTGCTGATCAGTTATGATTAACTTATCTTGTCTCAGAAATACAGTCATCCAAGATAATTCTAAAAGGCTCAGGATGGAAAATGCTATCTATAGCCAAAATTGTTTTAAGTAAAAGAATTGATGGAGTCTGAATGCAGATTGAAGCATATAATTTTCACTTTTTCCCTTAGTTTTTTTTTCATTTTGTTCTGTTTCTTCTTATACAAGATGACTAATATGGAAATATAGTTTACTCAATTGCAGATATATATCCTATATCCTCCTAGGAAGGAAGGAGGGAAAAATAGAGAAGAGAAGGATGGCACTCAAACTTTTATTTAAAAAATAAATGCGGGAATTGTCTTTACATGTATTTGGAAAAATAGAATACAATTTAAATTCTAAAAAGTGAGCAATAGCTACATGGCTCAATGGATAGAGCACTGAACCTGGAGTCAGGAGAACTTAAGTTCAAATCTGGCCTCAGACAATAACTGTGTGGCCCTAGGCAAATCATTTTACCCCAGTTGCCTCCAAAATAAATAAGTCAACAGATAGACAGGCAGACAGTCAGACAGACAGACAGACAGACAGATAGATAGATAGATAAATAGATAGATAAAGTGAAATAGTCCTTGGTTTCTAGCCTGCTCTCTAACTGGGAGAGATAACATATATAGATAGAACATGTTATAAGTGACAATCAAGTCTTTATTTCTATTTAACAGTTTTAGCAATAGCTAGGGCCAAGAAGGAAGTAATTCAATTAAATTTTAAAAGTCAATAAACATTTGCTGAACACTCTTGGGATACAACCAGGGATGTGTTGATAAACATTTAACAAGCATCTTCAAAAAATTGTTCACGAGACATACTTTTATGTCTAATATGCATTCTTATCATTTTCTTAGGTCTAGACAATCAACAGAACAGTAAACCAAGCCCTGATTTGTAATATTTGCCAATATCCCAGATATAAATGCTCATATTGACAATCTAACAATTATTCTTCCCAGCCAGTACAAGTTGGTTCCACACACCACTAAATACGATTATAAAAACTACATATTCTCTCCCCTAAAGAAGCCTACATTTTAACAAATGTTTTTAGGGCCTTTCCCACCCAGGTTCAATTACCTCTTCTGTTTTAAGTCATTTTTAAACAACAAAGAATAAAGGAATTTTTCAATGAATTTTGCATAGAGGCCCAAAAAGGAATCTGATGCTCTGATTCTCGCTCAAAGATACTAGTTTTGAGGAATGTGTGTTTTAAGCAAAAGGAAAACTCGCCATTCAAGTAATCTTTTATTTATTGAAAGGAAATCCCAGAAAAAAGTATAGAACTCTAAAAAATAATTTAGGCAAAGCTTTTTACATTTTATAGATGAAGAAATTGAAGTCCAGACAGTTTAATTGAATTACCCAAGATCAAAGAAAAAGTTAGAGGTAGAGCTTTAAAGAGACCTTCAAACCAATATTGCCTCATTCATGGGTATTACACCCTGAAGATTTTCAGTTGTCAGTGGGGTAATGATCTCCTCTCATTCTCCCTCTGCAGTTCCCTGACATTTGGCCATTTTGACAAGCAACACCCATGTCCTATAGCCACAACTGAACATCTGGCATTAGGTGGAACACCACATGAGCTGAGACTTTCTGTGCCCACTTCAATCATGCCCATACAGAAGAAGCCAAGATAAATCTGACCAAACAGACAGCTCATTGAAGCATCAGAAAAGCCATTTGGGATATTAGAGATTAGTCCAGATGCTATCTGAAAAGCAATATAAGTAATATATGCAGTCACTTGTATGGCAGGTAAAACTTACCTCTTTGCTTTCCAGGCAGCCAGAGTCTGGCTTGTAGAACGGGAATCCACATGATCCTTTTTGGCAAGACAAAAACACAATAATTTCACTTGATCCACTCTTTTACCTATGTATGAATAATTACTGCTCTTATCCCTCCATATCTCTAACCCATTCAGGGTAACTTTGCTCAATCTTACCTAATAATCTATAAACCCTTGGCAAAACTTTAGAAGATGCCCACAGTACCATGAAGGAAACATTCTTCCCCCTACATGAACTTTTCAGGGTCATCCCTAATTGAGGCTTTGACCCAGGACACATTTTCTCCTCTTCTCCTCTATCTTTGTGACCAGAAAATTCAGAAAATGAAAATAGCACCATTTAGAGTTTCCACAATGATATTTCCTCATGCCCCATTCAGCCCCAAAAGATGTCAGTGGCCTTCTGTGAAGTCATCTTTCTTCCCCACAGGAGCTTCACTTCAGGTGAGCTTTCTCCCTCAATCTTCCCTCTCATTTCAGTTTAAAAACAAACAAACAAAAATCTACTAATTATATTTCTCCTGTTCCTGCCATACTATTTATAATATGGTTTATATAGTATAGTTTTTATAGTATGGTTTTTATAGTATAGTTTGGACCATAATAAACTGTGGTTAAAATAGTTATTATCAAACCCAAAGAAGTAATAATTGGTTTATTTAAGTATCCTTTTTATAAGTAAAGTTTCTTTAGGAAAATTTTAATTTCCTGAAAAAAGTGGGACACTGATTCATATTTGTAAACTGTGCTCCAATGTATGTTTCCACAGGACTCTTCTAATTGGTGGAGATTGCTCAATGTTGTACCCCTTTGTGAGAGGTGGAGCTGGTGAGAGCATGAAAAAGCTTTGAAACAAAAGTTCTGGAGTTGTAGACACTGGGTACTACAGAGAAAGAATCACTTCGGGAAGAAATCTACATGTAGAGGAGCCAGCACCTTGATTATGGCCCTATACCCAATTTACTATGCTAGAAACTTATAATCTTGATCCCAGTAGGAAAACTCATTTGCTCTGCACATTGTTCACCATATATTCTCATCTCTATACTTGCCCTGATTTCCTTTTGCCATTAGTTTGGATAAATGGGTTTATTTGATATTTGCTTTGTATGTTCATTGTGGAACTGGCATTTAGTGGAAAGGGAGTCAGCTGTTACATATATAGCTCAGGGAGCTCCTTCTTCATTAAGAAATAATGATAAGGGATAACTTAAACCTAAAAAAAATATTTCCCCTGGACTAAAAAATGTTTATGGGTACAGATAGATATAATTCTAGCTTTGTATCTCTTTTGCCAGAGGAGAGGAGGCTGTCTAACCTCTGACCCCAATTTCTTGCCTACTTCCCTTCATGCCATGAATCAAAATCTCCATGGCAGAAGAATGGAGGAGACACTATAGATATCTATTCTTGCCTGTTATTGAGCCGCACCTAGATAGATCCATGTGAACATAAAGCACACAAATCCCACATACGTTATAAAACCCAAGAGTTACACATAAGGCGTTTAGTATGGGGAGCATAATATAGCAGTACCTACTAGTGAAATCTGATATTATAGTCCTGTCCTGTTTACTCTCATATTTTTGAAGGAAGATACCATTTAAAATGCTATTTTAAAAGAGATTTAATTTAATTTAAAAGATATTTTGCAATATATAAATTCCTGAAACTTGCAAAGATGTCTAGCCATGGGAGAAATCCAGTGATCTGTGTTGAGGTATAAATGGGGGAAGGAAAGACAAAAGAGAGAAAGCAGAAGAAAGTTGAAGTTCCTTCAGCATCTATCAAAGCATTCCTAATACTATCACTCCCAATCCACCATAAGCCTGGACATTTTGGTGGATTGGTTTGGTTGTTGTCCTTTGCTCTTGAAGAGGACCAAAAGTCAGCACGATGTTAAAGTCAAGGTACAGTGTGTTCAAGTGCAGTTGATCAAACTAATATGAGCTTGCATGGTTTTACAATATGTCAGGCACAAATAGTCCATATGAGCATTTGCAGTGGATATGTCTAAATTTGCACATTTCATTTTTTAAGCTACTACAATTCTGCTTTGCTCATAGAGCATAAAGCCTTCTTTGATGTGGGCATGCCATGTTAGGCAGCTCTTTGCAAGTGTCTCCCAGGGCACATAATCAATTCCAAAATTCTTCAGAAAGGCCTTGAGAGTGCCTTTGTATTGCTTCTTCTTACCACTATATAAACACTTGCCTTGTGTGAGTTCTCCATCACATAGTCTTTTGGGCAAATGTACTCTTGGCATTAAATAGCAGGGCAAGTCCATCACAGTTGTTCAGAAAATGAATACTTAACAGTTCATCTTGAGAAAAGACCTCAGTCTCTGATACTTTATCTTGCCAGGCAATCTTCAGAATCTTCCTAAGACAATTCAAATAGAAGCAATTCAGTTTTTGGCATGATGCTGGTAGTCTGTCCAGATTTCACAGGAATATAACAATGAGGTCAACATAACAGCTCTTTAGGCTTTCTGTTTGATAGGCAGTAAAATACTCTTCTCTCCCACATTTTGATAACTAAACCAGGGAGAGTTGAAAAAAAAGAAGGAAAACTATTAAATGATGTCCCTAATTGGGATATTGGCTCATTTTTAATTTTTAGAATGGGTTTATTTTTTTCTACTTCACAGTATTTTATATTTTGCAATTACATGTAAAGATAGTTTTAAACATTAATTTTCATAAGATTTTGAGTTCCAGATTTTTCCCTCCTTCTTCTCCACCCTTCCTAAGACAGCAAATGATCTGATATAGGCTATATATGTAAAATCATGTTAAACATCTTTCCACATTAGTCACACTGTGAAAGAAGAATTGGAACAAAAAGGGAAAACCATGAGAAAGAAAAACAAAACAACAAAAAAGTGAAAATACTGTGTTTCAATCTGCATTCAGACCCTATAGTTCTTTTTTCTGGGTGTAGGAAGCATTTTCTATCATGAGTCTTGGAATTCTCTTAGATCATTGTATTGCCAAGAAGAGTTAGGTCTATCATAGTTGATCATCACGTAATATTGGTATTACTGTGTGCAATATTTGCCTGGTCCGGCTCACTTCACTCAGCATTAGTTCATGTAAAGTATTTACAGGTTTTTCTGAAATCTGCCTGCTCATCATTTCTTATAGAACAATAGCATTCCATTGTATTCATATGCCACAGATTGTTCAGCTATTACCCAATTGATGGGCTTCCCCTCAATTTCTGATTCTTTGCCACCACAAAAAGAGCTGCTATAGAAATTTTTGTACATGTAGGTCCTTTCCCCCTTTTATGATCTCCTTGTGATATGGACCATAGCATAATGTGTTGCAATAGTATCATAGTAGTGGTATTGCTGGATCAAAAGGTATGCATAGCTTAATTATTCTTTGGGCAGAGTTCCAAATTGCTCTCCAGAATGGGTGTATCAGTTCATAGCTCCACCAACAATTGATCAGTGTCCCAATTTTTCCACATCTTTTCGAACATTTATCATTTTCCCTTTTTGTCATGTTAGCCAATCTGATAGGTGTGAGATAGTACTTCAGAGTTGTTTCAATTTGTCTTTCTCTAATTAACAGGGATTTAGATCATTTTTATATGAGTTTTAATTATTTCATCTGAAAACTTTCTGTTCATATCCTTTGACCATTTATCAATTGTCAAGTGACTTGTATTCTTATAAATTTGACTCAGTTTGCTATATATTTAAGAAATGAGAACTTTATCAGAAACACTGGCTACAAAAATCGTAAAATTGTTTCCCAACTTTCTGCTTTTCTTCTCATCTTGGTTACATTAGCTTTTGTTTGTGCAAACCCTTTTTTCATTTAATATAATCAAAATTTTCAAAACATTTCATAATGTTCTTTATCTCTTGTTTGGTCATAAATTCTACTTTTTTCCATAGATCTGACCGACAAACCATTCCTTGTTCTCCTAATTTTGGGGCAAAAATTGTATAAATTTTAGTAAAGAAAATATAGCAACACAATACAAAGATTACACATTATGACCAGGTTAGATTTCTTCCAATTATGCAAGTTTGGTTCAATGTTAAGAAAACTATGAATATAATGGTCATATTAATAGGAAAAACACATAATTTTACCAATGGCTTTTGACAAAATGTGACAGCTTTTTCTGTTCGTGACAACAAAAACACTAGAAAACATAGGAATGAAGGGCCTCTCCTTATTACGGTAAACAATAACTGTCTAAACCCAAGTTTGGGCACTATATATAATGGGAATAAACGAGAGTCCTTTACAATATGATGGAGATGAAGTGAAAATATTCACTGGTATCACTATTTATATAGCAATCTAGTTGCTATATTTAGTAGGAATAGCAATACAGTAAAAATATTGAGAGAATTAGTATAGACAAAGAATAAACAAAATTATTTCTTTTGCAGATATGATTAGAGAATTCTAGAAAGTCAACTAAAAAGTAAAAAAAATAACGTCAGCTAAGTTGCAGGATATAAAATAAATTTACAAACCATAAACTTTTCTGAATATTACCAATTAAAGCCATTAGGAGGAAATTAAAAGAGAAATTACATTTGAAAAAAAAACTGCACTAAGTGGTAGGGATAAAAAGAAAGTTAGGCATACAAAAGTCTCAAGGAATTCAGAATCTAATGAAGGAGACAGTAGAGTAACATCTGTTTGTTATTGTTTGGTTATTTTTCAGTCATGTCTGACTCTTCAAAACTCTGGAATTTTCTTGACAAAGATACAGGAGTGGTTTGCAACTTCCTTTTCCAGCTTATCTTACCGATGAAGAAACTGAGGCAAACATAGTTAAGTGACTTGCTCAGGGTCACATAGCTAAAAGTGTCTGAGACCAGATTTGAACCCAGGCCTAACTCTAGGCCCAGCACACTCCCCACTGTCACTATGTGCAGAAACATTAAAATGTAGGAATAGTAAGGAGGCAAGAGTTGCTGGATAAAAAAGGGCATAAAAAGGAATAAGGAGTGGACTTAGTCTTGCATATGAAGGAAAGTAGGAAGGGACAAGATTATGAAGAGCTCTGAAAGTCAGAGGATTTTCTATTTGGCCCTGGAGGTGATAGGGAGCCCATGGAGTTGAGTGAATAGAGGGACTAAAATTTTAGGAAGATTAATTTGAGGGCAGAGTGGAGGATAGATTGGAGTGGGAAGATGCTTCCAATTAACAGGCTGTTACCATTGTCTAGTCATGAACTCATAAGGACCCCCACTAGGATGATGGAAGTATCAGAGGAGAGAAGGGAGCATAGGTGGGATATGTTAAAAAGGAGGAAATGACAGGACTCATTCACTTACTAGATATGGGAGAAGCAGAAGAGTGAGGAGCCTTGGGTGACTCCTACAAGTAAATGAAAGGATGGTGGTACCCTGGACAGTAATGGCGAAGTTAGGCAGAATGGAAAGCTATAGAGGAAAGATGATGAATTCAATTTTGAACATGTGAAGTTTTCAAGGTCTATGCGGGACTGAAGATGAGGAGAGAGGTTAGGGTTAGGCAACTGGATCTGAGACTCATCTACATAAAGATGAGCATTGAAATGATAGGAGATGGGGTAGCCAGGTGGAACAGTGAACAGAGCACTGGCCCTGGAGTCAGGACGACCTGGGTTCAAAACCTGACCTCAGACACTTAACACTCAGACACTTAACTTAACACAAAAACTAGCCATGTGACCTTGGGCAAGTAACTTAACCCCAACTGCCCTCCAAAAAGAAAAAATAAAACAGGAAATGATGAACTCACCAAATGAAAAAGCAAAGAGGATGAAAAAAAGAGGGCCCAGAAAAGGGACGTAGGGAATCCCCATGCTTAGCAGGCATGACCTAAATGAAAACCCAGCTAAAGGGACAGGAGGAAGAGTCATATGGGTAATAGGAGAACCAGGAGAAAGGACTTTCATGGAAAGTTAGAGAGAAGAGAATACCAAAGAGAATAAAGACGAGAGTAGTTCAAACAAAGAAAGAGCAACTTCTACCATCAACAGTGAGCCACAGCATTCCAACATTTTATTTTCCTAGATGATGTCCAAAAGAAAAAAGTGAGTAGAGATTTTAGAATTACCAAGATAAAGAAGAATTTTTCTCAGTTTCCAAAGGAGAGGGCTACTTTAGAAGATATGGGTAAGGTTGTAAAGGCCTGTGGATGCCTGCTTTACTGTAAAGGGTCATTGCTTTATGGTGCAGGGGTGGGAGGAGGGAACTGGATATGTGCCTATTCATAAATTTATTGCAATGTAGAGAAAGCTTCTTCAGAATTGCCATGATTATGCTGCAAAGTTCCTTCATCTTTTAATGAATCCTGGATACAACTATTTGGTGTAGGAGGACTTCTTTCAATTTATTTTTTTTTGGAGGGGGGAGGTGAGGCAATTGGGGTTAAATGACCTGACCAAGGTCACACAGCTAATACATGTAAAGTATTTGAGACTGAATTTGAACTCAGATCCTCCTGACTTCAGGGTCAGTGGGATCAGTGCTCTACTCACTGTGCCACCTTATTGCCCCAAGTTCATTCCATTTTTACAAGATGTAATTAATACTCTAGTTTGTCGTTTTTAAAAGAAGCATCTGAATTTCTTTCTCAGCATATTACCACAATTATACAACATATTTTTAATATAATAAATAATAAATATAATAAATCTCCCTGGTCTGGGAGAATCACTTGTACTGCACTGAGAAAAAGCAGTTGTTGTTTTTTTTCCTTTTCAGAATGTTGCATTATTGGAAAAGGAAGCTGATATTAGCCAATTGACAGAGTACTTCTCTTCTGAACATTTTTATGTCATTTATTGTAAAATATGGGAATTAGACATTGACCATGATCTCTTTATTGATCCAAAGGACTTAGCCTGACATAATGACCACACTGTATCCAGTAGTATGATTGAGAGAATATTCTCAGGAGCTGTGACCAGGGGCAGAAAGGTACAGAAAGAAGGGAATATAAGCTATGCTGATTTTGTCTAGTTTTTGATATTTGAAGAAGACAAAAACTCCAAATAATATTGAATATTGGTTCTGTTTCATGGATCTTGATGGAGATGGAGCATAATCAATGTATGAGCTGGAGTATTTCTATGAGGAACAGTACCCAAACTGGATAATATGGCTACTGAGTCTCTACCATTTGAAGATTTTCTTTGTCAGATGTTTAGATCTTGTGAAACTGAAATGTTAAACAAAGATTACTCTCCATAATTTAAAGAAATGTAAATTAGTGAATTTTTATATACGTTTTTCAACATTAAGAAATAGCTTAACCATGAACAGAAAGATCAGATTTTTATAATTAGGGGTCCTGAAAGTGAAAGCCAAGAGCTCCCTGATTTGCAGAAATATGCTGCTGAAGAATACAGTGTCCTAGCGGCTGAGGAAGCAGCTAGCGACCAATGGAATGATGGTGATGAAGCAGAACTGAACCCTCTAGATCAGAAGGCCAATGAATTACAATTTCAGTTGGATAGAACACCTTTCTTCAAAATGTTTTTGCCTCCAGGTGGTATAGATTTGAATGAGTATGAAAATGATGTGGAGATATTATGATTATAACCCAACATAGAAAGACTACAGCAAGTTTGCTACAACAAAAACGATCAGTGACTTTGTTTCCAGATAGTAGCAGTTTTTTTGTGGCACAAAACATTACTATTAATATTGTATATTAAATATTATGTTAATAATAAATACTTATTTATTTACTAATAAGAAATTATAATATGAAATAATACGTAATAAACTAATATTATATATTAAAATACCCTTTAAAGAAAATGAAGTGCATTTTAATGGAATGATAATTTTGTATTTATCCAAAATCCAGGCTTGTAAAATAGATGTTTATTTATAGATGGTGTGTATTTCCTTAATTGGAATAATTTTGCATTCTCTAAAGCCTCTGCTATAATACATGATATGTATGTGTCATTCTTGCCAGGTAGTACATGGTAAACTGACTCCCAGGAGCTGTGGATAACTATCCATGACCCAGGAGTAAGGGGCTCCTTATTCAGGATCTCTAGTGTTTTTGTTCCAAACAGGGAAAAAAATAAATAACATCTTAGTTGTAGCCTTATACACCTGGCAAAAAAGTATGGTGGTGGTTTTATTTTTTTAAGTTGACATTAATATACTTTAATTTGATAATTAAGTATTGTGGAATATACACGAAAAACTTAAGTTTTTAAAAACTGATTTTCCCCTCCTGTTCATGCAGTTCTATAAATCAGGTTTGTCTTACTGATGTATATCATAAAAATACTCCTTAACATTTGAAGTTGCTTAATATTTACATTTGATATTCTAGCTGGATATTTTTACTCTCTAGAGAAAGGATTTTTTCTTGACTTCTAAAAAATATGCTAATGTTTCTTGATATGTGATATGCGCTAATATGTTGTGGCATTTAAGGCTTCTATTTCTTCCTATTAGAAAGGTTAGTTATTGAAACATTCCATAAGTACATAAACAAAAGTGTCACAACAGTTTGAAATCCTGCCACATCACCTGCCTATCTCTATAGCAAAAGAGTTTGTAATGGATGTGATTTTTGTTTCAGTTTCATAAATCATAAGGTTGTAATGGCTTGAAATGTACATAAGAGTATGCAAGGAATTTGGGTATAGGACATCTTCAACAAGTTTATTTGAATGTTTTCATGTAAAATGTACAAAAAGATGTAAGCTTATTTTTGTTTTCTCTATAGATCAGTTTTAAAGTGTTCAAAAATCATGTTTGCATTTCCAAGTAAAGATTTTTTTTTTTTGCTTTTTGGAGGGCAATTGGGGTAAAATGACTTGCCCAAGGTCACATAGCTAGTTTTTTTGTTTTGTTTTGTTTTTTAATGTGTGTGTTAAGTGTCTGAGGTCAGATTTGAACTCAGGCCCTCCTGACTCCAGGGCCGGTGCTCTATTCACTGCACCACCTAGCCACCCCCCCCCAAAAGCAAGTAAAGATTTTTTTTTAATAATAATTTTGTGATAGAATTAGGCATTCTTATGCTGAGGGTAAATTGTTTATGGAGGTGATGGGATTAGGATGTTGTCTTGCTGGGGGAGTAGGAAATAGTCCCTCAAAGAGGGACTGTCTGAACCCCAGTGTCTTCTGACCTGCCAGTCTCTAAGTGAAGGGAATCAACAGGTAGATGAGTATGGCAATGGGGGAATGAAGGCTCTGGGAAGGAGGTGCTTGACCCTGCCCTTGCCCTCAAGCAGGGGTTCTCAATCAGTGTTTGGGTGTCATAGAGCCTTTCAGCTGAATCCTACGACTTTCTCAGAATGATGTGCCTAAAGATATAAGATAAAATAAAATCTAAATATGTATAAAATAAAATAAGATTACAAAGAAAATCAATTATGTTGAAATAGTTATAAAAATAATCATATTTTACAATACTTATTCACTAACCTTAATTTAAGAACTCCTCCTCTAGTTGGTAATGGCCTGAAATAAGGTGATATTTGAATGATCACACTGATTCAGGGGCCAAGTTGAGGAGGAAAAGAAGGATTTTAAGGCACAAGGATGGTGGGATGGCTTGTGCCTTCCTCAGTGTCACTATCTTGAGGCAAAACACTCTGCATACTACTTTATTTACATCTCTGATGTCTACTACTGATATAATAATAATAGATAACAAGCCTGAAGTCAGGAGGACCTGAGTTCAAATTTGACCTCAGATACTTGACACTTACTAGCTGTATGACCTTGGGCAAGTCACTTAACCCAAATTGCCTTGCCTTCCACACTGCAAAAAAATAATAATAATAACAGCATTTATATAGAGCTTTCTATGTGCCAAGCATTGTGTTAAGCACTTTAAAATTATTATCTTATTTAATCCCAACAATAACCCTGAGATGTGGGTGTTATTATTCCAATATTACAGTTGGGTAATAAGGTATTTAGAGGTTAAAGGACTAGCCCAAGGTCATATAGCTAATAAGTCTCAGAGGGAAAATTTGAGTTTAGGTCTTCCTGACTAGACCCAGAGCTCTAGCTACTGTTCTGACTTTTATAAGTAACAACAGGTTGATTTAATCTTCTGTTTGAAGATCAGTTCTAATCCTATTCTAATAATATTACAAAGAGCTTAGTGAGGAGGCTGTGACTATTTGCTTTCATTAAGTATCACATAATTGGAATCAGCTTTGGATGCTGTAACTCACCTTCTGAGTTCTCCATTTTCCCTATATTTACATAAGCCAGAATTCTGAGAGATTATTTTAGTTAATCACGGTTTTATTTAAAAATATAAAATTTGAAAAAAAAGACCAGCTTCATTGTGTTAATGTCAGCAAATGTTATGATTTTGCTGAAACTATTCAAATATTTTTAAAACTTTGGTAGCAGGACACACAGTATGCCTCAAGACTGCTAGCAGTAAATCCAGGTTGCAGACAGCTACTGTCATCTTTGCATTTCTTCTGTTTGGGCCTGGGGATTGTAAAAACAAATTAGAGTAAAAATAGATTCCAAATAGAATTGGGAATGTAGTCTGACTACATTGTGATTTAAAGCAAGCCTCTTCACTTTTCATTTTCCTTATCTGTAAAATGGGAGGCAGATCATCATCTCCAGAAACTCATCACTCTGCAAGATGAATTCAGCATTGTAACTCATACCTCCCCACAGTTAGCACCAGGGCGGTAGGATTCGTCATCTCCAGCCTTCTCCACCTGCTTTTCAACTAATTTTTTGTGGTCATGTGCAGTGGCTGCCCTTTGTCTTTCTTTGCATCCCCAGCACTTCACATAGTGCCTGGAACATAGTGTTTAATAAATGTTTATTGACCTCTGATTCTGGAAAAAGGAATGACTTTGAAGTCACAAAAACCTGGATTCAGGCTCTGCCACTGGCATACACTGGCTATCTGATCATGGGCAAGCCACTCCATCTTTGAGTGTCCCAGATCACCAGTTGCTGGTTTACCTACACTCTTTGTCTAGAAGTGAACACAATCTTCTAGGTGTGGTCTTACTACCTTCCCTTGCCAGCATGGCATAGTGACAAGGGTGCTGGACTGTAAGTACAGAAAAAGAGGATTCAAATCCCATCTTAGATACTTCTTAGCTCTATAACCCTTGTCATGTTAGGGTCACTTAACTCCCCTCTTTCTGATCTAGGTCTGTGATCCCATTGAAGCAATCTAAGATTATATTGGGGAAAGCTAAGCAGTACAGTGGATAGAGTGCCAGGCCTTGAGTAAGGAAGACCTGAGTTCAAATCTGGTCTCAGACACTTACGAACTGTGTGACCCTGGGCAAGTCACTTAACACTGTTTGCCTTAATTTACTCATCTATAAAATGGGCTGGGGAAGGAAATTGCACAAGCCACTCCAGTATCTTTGCCACGAAAACCCCAAATGGGGTCACAAAGAGTCAGACACAACTTAAAAAACAGCTGAACAGCACACTATAAAATTGTATCTTCAGACTGCCACATCATACCCTTGTCTTATTATGAATTTTCCATGTACTCAAACTCATTCTTTTCCTAAAACTTACTTCCTAGCCATATCACCCCAATTCTATATTAGTACAACTGATTTTTTTAATTAAGTACAAGGCTCTACCTTTACCATTACATTTCATTTTGTTAATTTCAGCCATTCTAGCTTTGTATAATATTTTTACATCTCAGTTCTGCCATCTAGTCTATTAGCAATCCCTCCTGGAGGAACAAACTTCATGTCTTCTGCAAATTCGATAAGGATACCAGCTATATCTGTGTCCATGTCATTGACAAGGATGTTAAACAGAACTAGGTCAAAAAAACTGGCTCTCCATACTGGCTCTCCAGACTGACACTGATCTGAGGGACTGACAGCCCCTCCAGACTGACACTGATCCATTAATCAACACATCTTGGCTTTATTCAGTCAACTGATTCTGAACCCACTTAACTATATTATAATCTCATCCAGTGCTGGACCTAGAGTCAGGAAGACTCAGCATCTTGAGTTGAAACCTGGCCTTAGACATTTACTGATTATGTGACTCTGAGCAAGTCACTTCACCCTGTTTGCCTCAGTATCCTTATCTGTAAAATGATCTGGAGAAGAAAATGGTAAGCCACTGTAGTATTTTTGCTAAGAAAACCCCAAATGAAATCATGGAGAGTTGGACAAGACTGAAAATGACTTAATAACAATAAAAATTCTAGACCACAACTCCCATTAAGATTTAGGGGTAAAGAGGAATGGAGCTTGAGTCAGGTTCCTGGGAAGCAATCCTGAATCATAACAACAAAAACAACAGTTCCATTTCAAGATCAGAAAAAAGGGGGATAAATTCTATGTAAGGGAGAGTCTTTGTGCCAAGTATAATGTTCTGTTCTGTTCTATAATGTATATGGAAATGTGCATTTTATTTAGTGTTTATTAGATTCAGAATAAAAATATAACAAGGGGTTTGAATTTGATTTCTGAGATATATCTATGGTCTTTATTTTCTTCATATTTTATAGACAGTGAGCAATTAGATTAAGTAACTTAAGTTTCCTTTCATTCTAAGATTTGGTCCACAAGCCAGATCTGTTCATACTTAATGCACATAAAATGTCCCAGATTTTCACAGACCTGATTTCAATAAAATCAACTATTCTTTTTGTAAAGTTTGGAAAAGAGAAAAGTTTTGTTTTTTGTTTTTGTTTGTTTGGTTTTTTTTTGGCATACCATGTACTGGACTTTTTATTTGAAAAATACAGCTATTATATTTTTAAAATATATTTTTTAAATTATCTTATGCCATTGAGGAAGGCCTGGTTCTTTCTGTGAGCTAATGTTAGTAAAGAAATTTTCTTTTTAGTAGATGGAGTCCTGAACCTGGAGTCAAGAAGGCCTAGATTCAAATCCTATACCTGCCTAGCTACAATACCCTAAACAAATCACTTAATCTCTTTGAGTAAGCCTCCCTCTGGCAAGCCAGTGAGACTTTATGTTCCAAAAGTGTCACTATCTGCTCCTGTGGAGGGAACTGTAATATACCTAGAGTAAGAATACACACCAATGCCAGGCAGACTTGCTCATTAATGCAGCTTGGTATTCCTTGGTTTGCCTGGGGGAGTGTAAGTCATTCTGGGGGAGCTGGCCCTAAGCTTTATAGCAAGGAAGAAGTAATTGGTGACACCTGGCTGAGACAGGAGAGTAGCTAACAGAGGATAAAGAACAGTTCCCAGTGTGCAAAAACTGACAGCCAATCACTATAGTTTTAACCTGAAGGGCCCTGAGCTGTAGCTGCAACCCAGCAGCACCCTACTTAAAATGCTGCTGTTTGGAAGCTGGGAGTCTACGATAGGTCCAGGGTAATGAAGAGAAAAGAGCAAGCCGATTTCAGATGTGATGCCAATTACACGCGTTTTTGCTTCCTTCATCCCCTACCTTCTTATAATTTGCATTGCTTTCTTTATCTGAGCTGTGCTGTGATATCTTACCTTTTGCTTGCAAATAATGCTTTCAGCTTGGTTTTAAAGTCACATTCACTGGAGGGTGCCGTCTGCCCTCCAGTAAATCATTACTACCCAACAGACAGCTGGATGATGTCAGCCTGTGAGTTTTTCCCATTTGACTGAAGCTTCTCAAGTGAGCTCCCCATTGCAGTGGTGCAGAAAATTAATTAGGATGTTTTATTTTCTCTGTTTATTGAGAGCTAAACAGTATTTCCAGGTTGCAATCATAATAAAAGGTAACTGCATGTAAGAATAAACCCTCAATTTGGCTCTTACTTGAATGACTTCTAAATAGTAAAGAGATTTTTTTTCCCAAAAAAATGGTCCAGATAAGTGTGGTCTTTTCTTATATCAGGAGAACTCCCTGCATAGTGATCAAGAGGGGTGTGTGTGTGTGTGTGTGTGTGTAGGAGGTGGGGAATAGTAGTAAGAAGGGAGGGAGGGTTCAGACATCATGCATTTGGATCAAGCATTTTCCCAAATGAAAAGGGGTCTATTTTAATCATAACACTGTAAATATTCACGTGGTTGGGGGAAAAGAATTCCCATAAATAGCAAAAGGAATTGTTTCCTCACATGAGACCCTTACATAACTGAGCCAGGTGTCTTCAAGTCATGGTAAAAAAAAAAATGGTGGGATTGATAGCTATTCATTCTGGAGTTAATCCATATTAGCCCTCTGCTTATTCTCTGAAAGAAACCTACAAACACTATGAAGACAAGTTTAGAAAATTCATCAATTCATTAATTTATTAAGCAGAGACTGTGCAGGGAAATGGACCAGCCTCAGTGGGGGTACAAAGATAAATTAGACATTTGCTATGTTCAGGAAGTTTGTAATTTAATAGGGGAGATCAGGCATGTAGACAGCTAGAATACAAATAGAACACAGGATCATATGAATCCAGAGCTGGAAGGAATATAGTAAATATAGACATGATTCAGTTGGTAAAAGAGAGTGACCTGAGTCCTGCTTCTGGCTGGTGCTGCCTGTGTGACCCTAAGAAAGCCATTTAAACTCCTAGGGTATCAGGAAGCTTCCTAATGTAGCTCCCCCCAGGTGCAGATATCCTCTGACTGCTTCCTGCCACCCATGGTGACCCTTTTAATTGGTAGTTGGCAGCCCATCCAAGACTTCTCATCCTGTTTGACAAGTCATGACTGGGAACATGCAAATATGCTTCAGTGAATAATAATTACAAGAAAACAGGAAAAATATTTTCATGTAAATTCCTTTTCTGCATGCAGACTGTGGATAAAATTCTTTGTGACTCCTGAGGAGGAATTCTTAGCTATATCCTTGTATAAGTTCTCCAGGGAGAATCTTCTTAATGTACCAGAAGATTCCCTCATGATCATTTAATAAAAACAATGACAACAATGAATGTGCAACATAAAAGTTACAAAATGTTAGCACCTACCAAATATCTAGCAAGACATGATCTGATGGCTACCTGTCTTTCAGGGACCAACAAAGAGATGACAATTCCCTATGATACAAATACAGACCTCCAAAAATCCTGGACAACTAACTCAGTAAACTGGAGTAGAACCAGCTATCATAACATATAAAAGTTACTTACAATCAACATTGATTCATATAACATCAGAACAATAATAGCTGTCACCATGCCAAATACCCATGATCATTCATGACTGTGAATGAAAAGCTTTCAAAATAAAGAGATTTAGCAGAGAAGAACAATATGTGGAAACAGGGTGAAGTACAAATCATGCCCATCATCCTGTCTGCCACTGTAGTTTTACCAAGAATGCTTTTAGGATGCCCACAAAGGATGAGCTTACTTCCTCATACTTGTATCCAGCTATAAAAAGTAGCTATTTTGGGGTGGCTAGGTGGCACAGTGAATAAAGCACCAGCCCTGGAGTCAGGAGAACCTGGTTTCAAATCTGGCCTCAGACACTTAACATAGAAACTAGGCGTGTGACCTTGAGCAAGTCACTTAACCCCAACTGCCCCTCCAAAAAAAAAGTAGTTATTTTATCCATCTGGGCAATACTCCATAGACCATTAAATATAAAAGAAAAATAGGGAATTGTCCCCAGACCATTTCTATCTGAGCCCCATCATAAAGATAAGAGTAAAACTATTGTCTTTAATGATGATGATGATGATGATGATGATGATGATGATGATGACAGAAATAACAGCAAACATGATACTTTTACATGTCACTTTCAGCTTTGTCAAGTGATTTCTGGGACCAAATTCCATGACACTGATAGTTTAAGTAAGACACCCCTCATTTTAGAGATGGGTAAACTGAGGCTTTGAGAGATTAGCTATTTCTCAGATTTATTGTACTAGTATATATCAGAACCAGGATACACTTCTGGTGCCAAAACCAATGTCACTGCTGGTGTTTATTTTTTTATGCTATACCACTCCCTATCAACATTCAGACTGTCAAGCAGTAAGTCAATAAACATTCATTAAGTGTTTACTATGGACCAGGCCCAGTGATAACTAAGTTCTGGATATTCTGTATGGATCTCTTTGCATGCTCTCGCCCTGCTGGACTGCGAATTCCCTGAGGGCATGGATTGTCTTTCCCCTCTTTGTGTATCCTCTGACCTTAGCACAATGCCTGGCACATGGTAATTGCTTAATAAATGTGGATTGATTGATTGATACAAAGAGAGGCAATAAAAGCTCCCTGCCATCAGGGAGCTCACATTGTAAGAGAGGGAAAATTTGCAAACAACTAATCCCATTAAAGAAATATACAGGTTAAATGAGAGCTGATATCAGAGAGAAGGTACTGGTGGGGGTGGGGTGGGATGGGGAACAGCCCCCTATAATAGGTAAGATTGGAGCTCAGCCTTGAAGCAAGTCTGGGAAACCAGGAGAAAATGGACAACATTTCAGGCACGGGGTGAATCCAACAAGTGAAAAGGCAGTCAGGAAATACAGTGTAGTGTGCAAAGAACAACAGGAAATCTGATTTAGTTGGTTTATACAGTACATGGAGGAAAACTAAAATCTTAAGACCAGAAAGGCAGGAAGAGGTCGAATATCTAAGAATTCTAAAAGTCAAACTAAGATTGTTTTCTGTCTGTTTTCCTTTGCTATTCCTTAATGACTGGCCCCATTCCTTTACCTGTCACAGAAGTCATTGATGACATCTAATTTTATGCATAAATTATTGTTGGTAATATACTACAATGAGTAATAATTACAGAAAAATGAGAAATTTATTCCTGCGTAGCTCACAGGAATATAAATGTTGAACTGGAAGGAACCTTGGAGGACATTATATAGTAGGCCTTTTCATTTTAGTGATGAGGAGACTGAAGTTCAGAGAAGTTGATTGATTTGCCCAAAGTCACACAGGAAAGATAGCAGTTCCAGGATTCAAATCAAGACACTCTGACTCCATATCCATCACTCTTTCTAATGCAACATGAATGCATGAATGAATAAAAAACACTTGTTAAATGCTTACTGTGTCCCAGGAACTTTGCTGAGCCCATACTGACTGTTTACAGACATACAGGAAGAAGCCTTTCTTTATTACATGATGGGTGGCAAAACAAAAACTCAGGTTAGGAGCAGTGGGGGAGACAAATGCTTCTCTCACATCACTCTCAAATGTTATCCTTGGTTATTAGACTTCTTTAATAGCTTTAATTTGCTTTCAAAATCTGCTAGAAATGGATAGGCCTTGACAATTAAGTGGAGTGGGAGGGAGGGAAGGAGGAGAGAAGAAGGACAGTTATTTACCTAGGATATCCCTTTTCTTTTTAAATTAGTGCTTGGAAACTAAATCTCCTCCTCTATTCCCTGTTCAAACACCAACTGCTGCCCCTACTGGGAAACATTTCTCCTCCCCCATTCAGTTCAAGTGCCTCTTCAGATCAGTGGTTGGAATGAAGAGATAATGGCCTTTTATATAGTAAATGCAGTCTGGGGTTAGCAATTTCTCTGAGTGTTGGTCGGCTATTATTTCTAGGTAATAGATGGTCACCGAGGGACCAGCCCCCTGAGCACCTAGGGCTTTAACCCGCTAGTGTTCATCCTGTTGTCAGGCACTCAGCAACAGGGCCATTGAAAAATGCTAGTGACTTAACACTGCCCCTTTCCCAGCTTGATTTCTATGGACAAATAATTAGAGTTGAATGAAGGTGGAAACACTGAGCAATCTAGGGGCAGAGTCCAAGGATGTATCTCCTTTCACAATCTGCTTTTTCAGGAAGTGAAGCGGTACCATCAACTCCATTTAGAAAGGAGACAGCACAAAGGAAGAAACTAGAGAAACTTTGTTAGAATTCACAAAACATACTACTTGGCCCAAAGAATAAAACAAAATCTCATCCTAAATATGCATGTGTTTACACACACACACACACACACACACACACACACACACACCTGCACACATACAAACATACATATGCATATGTGTGTAAATATATAGGTACACACATGCATGAATATATGAACATACGCATGTATGTGTGCATGTGTGTACTTATGTGTGTTCATGTATATGATATAGTGTGTTGTAATTCTTCCCTTCCCCCTCCCCAGGCATTGTCATGGAAACTTAATGGAGAGTGAGCTAGTGAGTAACTTACCTGGGGTTTTCCAAATTTCCACGGCTTTAAGGCTAGAAAAGGAACTTTTTTCCTGCAAGAAATGACAAGGCTGAGATGCAGAGAGAAGTCCTGTGGAGAGAGGGAAGTATGGACAAGTATGATCTGTGTCTGTTCCATGTGCTTTTCCTGAGGAGCCAACAGGGAATCAGGGGACTGCCTCTGCTACAGGGTCCTGTGATCTCATGATGGGGTATGAAGTCATTGAAAAAAAACAAAACAAAACAACCCTGAGGAAGCCTTCATTAGCAGACTGAAATGGAAAAAATAAAAATGTACAGCATATACTGAGTTGCTTATCTTTCTTTTAAAATCAATTTAAAAAATATATAAATACTGTGATTAATACTATTTTGCATATAATTGGGAGATAAGCTGTGCAGGTAAGGGGTCTCAGGGATTCACCTCGCCCTCCTGGAAAAGTCGAAGGGGGTATGGGAGAAGAGATGGGAGAGAACAGATTGGATGAGGGGATATCCTGTATGACTGTTATTATGGGGGGTGGGTAGGGGAAATTTGGGGAAAAATTTTAACTCAAAATCTGGCGGAAATGAATGATGTAAACCAGAAGTTAATAAAACATTTGGAAAAAAATAAAAATAAGAAAAAAGATCATTACTAAGACTACCAGAATTGAATCTGTCATACATGTCTTCCTTCTTCTTTCCTCTTTTGCTACATGGGGAAAAAATTCCAGCTCCTGTTTACCTATCTGGTGACTTTACCTTTTCTTATTAAAATTAATGGGACAAAGTGTTGGGGAGGCGGTCAGAGGGGACATTCAATTCCCTGCTCCCTGCAACTATTATGTCCTACAGTTGAAAGCCTTTTGTTTTTCTTTTAATTTTCATCTGATTTGAACTTGTATGGCATTTGAAATTTCTATAAAATATATCATAATTTTTGCTTGGGGGAGGGGGGAAGAAGAGTGTGTGGTTTATGTCCAAGTCAGCAGGTGTGTGATTTGAAAGAAGAGATTTTCCTTAGTTCAGGCTAAACATGGGGGTTTGCCACTTAGAGATTGAGCTTCTGCTATTCTAGTTGTCTCTGAATATCTAATTTTTAAAACCCCAGACTGTTTTTGAAACTGAGAGATAAGAGATACTTAATAAGGAAATGATCCAGTAACAGTGAAAGATGTTGGTTGGTACCTTTGTTTATCTAATCATGTATACTTTGCATAATATCTATCTAAATTCCAACCTGAAGCATTCACTTTCTTGCTCTCTCTCTCTTTCTCTCAAATTTTTATGTCATCAGAATAAGTTACCTTGACAGAGAGAAACAAACCTCCTGCTGAAGGCAGCCTGGCAGGCTGCCAAGAAGGGTCTATCATACCAAGCTGGGAGCCAAGCTCAGTCCCCTGTGAGCCACAAAGGCCCAGAAACAGAGTGGCACAGACAGCCCAAAGCAGACGTCAGGAGAGTGAATCACAAACAGCTATAGTGATTTCCAGACTTCTCAACCCATAAATGCCAAAGAGAAAGTAAAAGGTCAGTGGAGAACTCTGTTGGAACTGGGTGATAGAAGACCTTGGTCTGGCCCCTGCCCTTGTGGCAAGAGGTGGCAAAGGTACAGCAGATGCAGCTGCTGTTGCATGGCTGCCTCTAGAGCTCCTGGCCTGCAGATCATTGCAGGAGCAAGCAAGCATTCAGAGGGTTATCCTTATTGCTTTTGACCTGCTTGAATCTGGATCATGGTCTTTGGTGGTAGTCCTGGGGTATGTGACCAGGGAGCCAGAGCTTGTTGGGGCCGCAGAGAAGGTGCCCCTCTAATAGCTCCAGCAACTGCAAAAACCCCAACAATTTGGGGTTTCTCCATTCTGGAAACATAGTTCTACCATGGCAAGGAGGTTGAAAGTCAAGTAATTGGCTGGCAAGATGAGCAAGCAAAGGAAGCACATTCAAACCATACAATCCTTATTTGGGGACAACAAGGACAAAAACATGGAACAAGAAGAAGACAACAAAGTCAAAACTTCTGAATCAAAAGCTTCCAATAAAAATATGAATTGGTTACAGGCAGTGGAGGAGCTCAAGAAGGATTTTGAAAAACAAGTAAGAGAAGTAGAGGAAATATTGGGAAGATAAATGAGTGTGATGCAAGAAAAATATGATCATGAAAAACAAGTCAACAGAAAATAACACCCTAAAAATGGACTAACTCAAATGGCAAGAGGCTCAAAAAGACAATGAAGAGAAGAATGCTTTAAAAAACATAATTGGCCAGATGGAAAAGCAATTTCAAAAACTCACTGAAGAGAATAATTCCTTCAAAATTAGATAGAAGCAAATGGAACCTAATGACTTTATGAGAAATCAAGATACTATAAAACAGATTGAAACAAATGAAAAAATAGAAGGCAATGTGAAATATCGAATTGGAAAAACCAGGAGAGATGATTTAAAAATGATTGGACTACCTGAAAGCCATGATTAAAAAAAGAACCTAGAAATCATCCTTCAAGGAAAATTTCCCTGATATTCTAGAAGCAGAGGGCAAATTAGAAATTGAAAGAATTCACTGATCACCTCCTGAAAAAGATCCCAAAAAGAAAACTCCTAGGAATAACATAGCCAAATTCCAGAGTCCTCAGGTCAAGGAGAAGATATTACAAGCTGTCAGGAAGAAATGATTTGAGTACTGTGGAAACACAATCAGGATAACACAAGATCTAGCAGCTTCTACATTAAGTGATCTAAGGGCTTGAAATATGATACTCCAGAGATCAAAGGAGCTAGGATTAAAACCAAGAATCACCTACCCAGCCAAACTGAGTATAATGCTTCAGGGTAAAATATGGTCATTCAATGAAATAGAGGATTTTCAAGTTTTCTTGGAAAAAAAAAAAAACAGAGCCAAACAGAAAAATTGCCTTTCAAATGCAAGAAGAGAAGCATGAGAAGGTAGAAAGGAAAAAGAAATCATAAGGAACTTATTGCAGTTGAAATATTTACATTCCTACATTGAAAAACGATAATTGTATCTCATGAGACTTTACTCAGAATTAGGATAGTTGAAGGGAATATATATGTATATATGTATACATGCATCTATATGTATGCATTCATATATTTAGGAGGGTATTTGTGTGTATAAATATATATGTGAGTGTGTTTATATGTGTGTACATGTATACATAGACAGAAAGCACAGGATCAGTTGAATAAGAAGGGATGATATCTAAAAAATAAAACGAAGAGGTGAGAGGCGGATATAAAGGGAGAAGGAGAAATGGAGAGATAGAATAGGGTAAATTTTGTCATATAAAACAGGCAAGAGAAAATTGTTACAATGGAGGGGAAGTGCAGGAAGGTGAAAGAGAATGAGTCAACTTTATTCTGATTGAATTTGGCTTAAGGAGGGAATAACATTCACACTCAATTGGGTATCTTACCCTACAGGAAAGTAGGGGGAATGGAATAAAAGGGGGGATGATAAAAAGAGGGCAGATTGGGGGAGAGGGTAGTTAGAAGCAAATGTTTTTAAAAAAGGGACAGGGTCAAAGGAGAAAATAACATAAGTAGGGGGGTGGGATAGGATGGAGGGAAATATATTTAGTCTTTCACAATATAACTACTATGGAAACATTGTGTGTAACTACACATGCACAACTTATATTGAATTGCTTGTCTTTCCAGTGAGGAAAGTTGGGTGAGGAGGGTAGAAGGGAAAGAATCTGGAAATCAAAGTTTTGAAGACAAATTTTTGAAGACAAATATTTAATTTTTTTACATGCAACTGAGGCATACAGGCACTGGGGTATAGAAATACATCTTGCTCTACTAAAATGAAAGTTGTGGGGGTGGGGGGAATGTGGGAGAACATAAGAGAGAGCAGATTGGGGGAGGGGTTATTCAGTAGGCTTGCTATTTTGGGGTATGGGGAAGGGAAAAACAAGGAGAAAAAATGTAACTCAAAATCTTGTGGAAATTAATGTTCAAAACTAAAAATAAATAAATAAAATATCAATAAAAATGAATTTAAACATGGGCCTTTGTTTTATGCAGAGACTTTGTGGCCTTGAAATCATTGCACAATTTCTCAAAAGCATTCCAGATTGCACTCTTGCTCCTGTTTAATTCCAGACCCAGATCTGTGTCCATCAAGATCCAAGATAGAGGAATTAATGGACTAGTGCTATGACTTTTTCACTCAACTGCATATAAAAATCTGGAACAAAAACATATTTTATCCAGTTATTTTTTCTTACTTGGATAATTAAGCCAAATGTGATTTTGGTTTCTTTTGGTTTTCTCTTTTCATTTTTGTTGGTTTTTAAAATTTGTGTATCTTATTTAAAGGAGCTCAGAAATGTTCTGAGACTTACACAATTAGTAAAGTGTTATCTGTAGCAGAGCTATCAAACTTGAGTACATGTTGCATGTGGCTGCAACACTTCATTTTGCTGCCAAAATTTGATAAAAATGCAATTGGGAATGTTTACTAAAACAAATAAAAATTTAATAAAACAAATAATATTGCATTTTAAAACTAACTGAATATGGGAGTAGAAATAGCACTGCCCCACTGCTCCTGCCCACACCACTCCCAAAACATAGAAAAGGGGACTCTGAACAACTTCTGGAGCTCCATAACCCAAGAAATGACACAGAGAAGCTAACCTCCTGCTGAGGACATCCAGGCAGCCCAGCAGTGAGTGGCCATGGCATCTCTCTGGGAGCAGAACCCAGACCCACTGGGAGAGCTCATTGGCCTCTTTCCCTGGGGGCAAGAACCTGCTGAGTAGACTCAGTGAAGCCACCATGTTGCAGCTTCAGTTTCTAGCCTGCAAACTGTAGGGGGACTGGTGATCAGTCTTGGGCAGGGGGGCATAATTGCTCTTGCTTTAACCTTCTTGGATCTGGATTGCAGTCTGGGGTGGAGGTCTTGTGGTGTGTGACCAGCTTGCCAGAGCAGGTGGGGGCTTTAGAGAAGGCACCCAAATAATACCTCTGGCAGCTGAGAAAACCCCAGTGTTTAGAACTGAAGACTCCCTGGCTGGTGGCAGAGTCCTACTGTGGCAACAAGCCCAAAAGTCAAGTAATCGAGTGGCAACATGCCTAGATGAAGGAAATAAAATAAACAGAAAAATGCAACATTAGACTCCTATTTTGGGGGCAAAGAGGACCAAAGCATGGAACAGAAGGAGGATTGGGAGGTCAGAACCCTTGCACCAAAAGCCCCCGATGAAAATATGAGCTGGTTACAGGCCATAGAGGACCTTAAGAAGGATTTTAAAAACCAAATAAGAGAAGTGGAGGAACAATGGGGAAGAAAAATGAGAAAGATGCAAGAAAAGTATGAAATGAGAGTCAACAGCCTTACTGAGGAAAATAACACCTTAAAATAGATCAACTCAAATGGCAAAAGAGGCTCAAAAAGTCAATGAGAAGAAGAATGCCTTAAAAAGCCAAATTTGCCAGATGGAAAAAAAATTTCACAAGCTCACTGAGGAGAATCATTCCTTCAGAATTAGACTGGAGCAAATGGAAGCTAATGACTTTATGAGAAATCAAGATGCTGATAAGCAGGTCCAAGAAATTGAAAGAATAGAAGGCAGTGTGAAATATCTCATGGGAAAAACCATTGACCTGGAAAATAGATCCAGGAGAAATAATTTAAAAATTCTTGGACTACCTGAAAACCATGATCAAAGAAATAACTAGAAATCATCCTTCAGGAAATTCTCCAGGAAAATTGCCCTGATGCTTTAGAACCAGAGGGCAAAATAGAGATTGAAAGAATCCACAGATCATCTCCTGAAAAAGATCCCAAAAAGCAAACTCCTAGGAATATTATACCCAGTTCCAGAATTCCCAGATCAAGGAGAAAATATTACAAGCAGCCAGGAAGAAACAACTTCAATATTATGGAAACACAATCAGGATATCACAGGATCTGGCTGATTGAGGTTTGAGAGTTTGAGAGGCTGACATGCTCTCCCAACTAGTCCCAAAGTCCATACTACACTGATCTCTCATTGTGTCCTAGGCATCTATGTGTTGTTAATTCTGGAAATACCACAGCTGCTGGTGTTCTGGGGTCCCTCCAGCCAGCTCCTGGTACAGCCACCCTGGGGCTAAAACCTCTGACTCAGGGAGCCTGGGTTCAGCTCCCAGAGCACTGCCAGGTGGCAGGGCTGTCCTCAGCAGGAGGTTATCTTCCCTGTATCTATGATTTTGTTAGTTCTGAATCTCCAGAGGTTGTTCAGAGTCTCCTTTTCTATGTTTTGGAAGAGATGTGGGCAGGAGCACTTGGAAACTGCTATTTCTACTCTGCCATCTTGCCTCTGACCCTTGGAAAACAATTTTAAATAACCAATTGTTAATTTGGGGGAAATCCAAGGTTGTTGTTTTGTTTTCCCTTTCTTGTTTCCTCATTTGGAGATTAGGTTACAGCTTAGTTCTCTGAAATGCAGGGCTAATGATGAGATGAAATCTTGGGTTACACTTACCCAACTGGGTAAACTTACATTTAATCAAAAAGCAAAGAGATTATAGTTTAAATGGATTCTGGCCCATTGTGTTCTAGTCAGACAGGTCTGAGCTGTGTTGGACCTTCTGTGTCTAGATTTCCCAAAGTAGGGGTGGACTGGGTAGAGATAAATCTCTTTGTGAAAGACCCACTGAATGATCAGTCAGCCACATCCTCCAGCCCTACATCAGAGTAAGTCTACCTCTTATTATAATATTAATTCTCTCATTGTTAATCAATCAGAATTGATTGCCTCTTGTCAGGAATGTCCACTCTTGGGCATATAAGTGTCAAGTGGCTTCCAGGAGGGGTCTTTCGTTAACAAGAAGATGCCAAATGACCAGCCTTTTATTGTTTGTTAGATATAATGAATAAAATTATTATTTACTCAGAAATTGTCTGTCAAATTTTTAGACAAAATATGTCAAATATATATATATATGTATACAAATATATATACACACACATCCATACATATGTACATATACACATTGGCATTGAGATAGAGTAAATGATAGCTATCTATATATCTAGATCAATCAGAAAGAGAGAGAGAGAGAGAGAGAGAGAGAGATGGATAAATATAAGTACATATGGGTGTATACTCTGGATATTAAAAATGATACTATGTTCTTCATAAATCATAATGTTTTTCTTTTTAGAGACAGCATAGGGTAGTGGTTCGAACTGGCTTTGGAGTCAAGTACTGATGTGTTCAAGAAGTCCTGCCTTTGGTACATACTCATTATGTGACCATGGGCAAAGCACTTCATTCTTAGTTTCCCCCAGACAACTCTCTATGACTATAAATTTTAGACCAATTGCATTGGGAGAAGGAGTTTCCAGACCAAGGGGTCCCTACTCTGATGAAATCATAAGTCTAAACAAAAATAAAACACACACATATGCATTTGTGTAGGAAAGATATGTGCTAAGCCACTGAATATAGGCAGGATTTAAAATCTTACATCTAACAAGATCAATCAATCATTCAATCAACAAGAATTTATTATTCTGCTGTAAATCAGGCATTGCATTAGGCACTGAGGATACAATTACAATGAATGAAACAATCCCTGCTCTCACAGGGACAGATGCATTTTTTAAGAATTCCAATGAAAACCAAAAGAAATCAAATGGAAAAAAATTAATAGCACTAAAAGAAAAATGGTTCAGCTACAAGATCTCTAACTTTTAGTCTGTATTTAGATTATGAACAGAGCCAGTGTATAATAATTTTAGCTGCCAATCAGCATCTGCAGCTGCCATGATCTTAACTTAGGCATTTGTATTTGATGGTCTTTGCAATTAAGCTCAAACCACACTTTAATTCTACTTGTGCTCTTCATTGCCAGCAAAATCCTGGCCAGAGGCAGGCTAGTCCATCATTATCAATGGCAAGCTACCATAATCACAGTGGGGCTGCAGGCCACTCTCAGATACAATGAGTGTTGCCCTGGCTGTGAGGCTGATAAGTCGGGAGAAGTACAAGGAACAACTTCAAGACCTCTCCACTGAATTAATCATCCATTATAGACACCGTCATTTTTAGATTCTCTGAGGCTCCAGGCACAGGAAAGAATAAAAGGAAAGTTGGATGACATATGAGCTTTCTGTGGAAAGCTATAGCACCAGCAAAGCTCCCCCTCCTCACCTCCGCCTCCTAAAATCTCTCTCCTCAAGACACAGCTCACATATTGCCCTTTACATGAAGCTTTTCCTGATCCCCCTAAAAAGCTCATGCCCTCTCTTACTAGTGGCCTTGTGTTTAACTCCCTTGTTAGGGGCAACTAGATAGACAGGGGGAAGAACATCAGGCTTGGAGTTAGGAAGAAACGAATTTGGTCTCTAACACATGCTATTGGTGTGAACAACAGCAAGTCAATTAAACTTTATCTCAGTTTCTTCATCTATAAAATGGGTACAATAATAGTGCCTACTTCCCAGGACTGTTGTGAAGAAAAAATGAAATAGTATTTATAAAACACTTAACACAGTGCCTGGCACACAGTGAGTGCTGTATAAATGTTAGTTTTTATTATTGTATTTACTTTCCTTATTTATTCTTAATATACTTATAAGTAAATGTGTTGTCTCCCTGATAGAATATAAGCTCCTTGAAAAATTTTTAAACCTTTCAAAAATTTGTATCCCCTGGAGGGCAGCTAGGTGATGCAGTGAAGAGAGCACTGGACCTGGAGTCAGGAGGACCTGAGCTCAAATCCGGCCTCAGATACTTGAAACACTAGCTGTGTGACCTTGGGCAAATCACTTAACCCCAATTGCCTTACCTTCCCCCCCCCCAAATTTGTATCCCCAGCACTTAATGCAGAGCCTGGCACATCATAATTGGAGCTTAATAAATGTTTTTTTTTTTATTTATCTAAATGTGAACTATTGTTATTATTGCTAAACTATTAAAATAAGCTAACACATATATGTACAATCAGACAAGAAGGTGAAGCAATCGTGAAGGATGAGCAAGGAATAATGGAGGAAAAGCTGAACACTGACCTGGTACTCATAGAATGCTAAGGGACCTAGTGGGATGCCTTTGGTGTGCTTGGTAGATTGTCTATGGAATATTAATGGGAAGAGATAGACAAAAATTGGAAAGGATGAGAAAACATGAATGATTCGCAATCTGTACTGTGGAAAAGATCACTCATATTAAGGACATCATAGAGTCACTGAAACATTGAATAAGTATGAAAGTGTAATGTAATTTTATATAAAATCAATTGAGACTGATTGTCTTAAAACAGAAATGTAGCACTCTTATAATTAATATGCTAATGCTTTCAAAAAGTAGAACAGACTACTTTGAGAAATAAGCAAGTTGCCCATTACTAAAGCTCTTTCGGGGGGGTCAGGAAACCATTTCAGGGTTGCCTTAGTAGCATATGTGTATATGTGTATGGATGTACTTAAGTATGTAGTCATTTAGTCATTTCAGTTGTGTCTGACTCTTCATCAGAACTCTCCCCCCACTGCCAGCATTTGGGGTTTTCTTGGTCAAGATACTAGTGATTTTCCATTTTCTTCTCTGGCTCATTTAAAAGATGAGGAACTGAGGCAAACAGGGTTAAGTGACTTGCCCAGGGTCACCCAGCTAATAAATATCTGAGCCTAGATTTGAACTCATGAAGATTATTCTTCCTGATTCTAACCCCAGTGTTCCACCCACTGTGTCACCTATCTGCCCCATGTATGAGTACCCAAGATATTCAAAATGATATTATTTTCTACATAATTTGTGTTAAGCTTATTTTGAGAGGCAGACATTATGGGATAGAGGTTGAAGGACTGACCTTGAAGTTGAGTCCAAGGATTCTATTTGGGGATAAGCCACTTCCAACCCTGAGATTTTGAGATAATTCATCTCTTCATCAATTCTCTTTTGAATTTTTATATTTCATCAATTGTCTCTAATCACTACCCTGTCTAACCTATCCTTCTCACAGCTGCCAAATTAATTTTCTTAATGCATGATTCTCCTCTGCTCAATATCCTTTAGCAAAATTAAAATAAAATTAGCCTGGCATTTAGAGTCCATTTGACTATGTTTCCAACTTACTTTTTCAGTCCTCCCTTCTTCCCCCATTACTTCCCTTCATACTTTCTATGGTCTAGACAAACTAGATGATGAGTTGTTTCCCATTTCATTCTACAATCTCCAGCCTCCAAAGAGTTATGCAGACCTGTCTTTCATACGAAGGCCACACTTTCCCCATCTCCTTATAAAGAAATTCTTCTCTTTAGTTTTGATGACACCTTCTTCATGAAGCCTTCCCTGATCTATTATACTAAAAGTATACTTTTCTTTCTCAAACATTCCTAGCATATTTTGTGTAAATTTCACTTTTCATTCATTCATTCATTCACTCACTTTTCTTTCATCTCCTAAAATATGTCAGGCATTATGCTGGTCCTGGGGATTCAAAGACAAAAATCAAACAACTGGCTGTTCTTTATTGAGAGGAAAGAACATTTATATAAGTAAAAAATAAGATAAATGCAAAAAAGAGAGAGTATTAACACCTGGGGGAAATTAGGAAAAGCCTCACATAGGAATTAGTCCTTGAGTTAAGATTTAAAACTAGGGATTCCATGGATGGACAGGCAGAATGAAAAGGTATAGAAATGGAAGATAGAATGTCACTTGCAAGGAAAAACAATAAGTAGCCCATTCTGTTCCATATCATATCATCTTTATTCACATGCACATTGCCTTCCCTATATTGGATTATAGAAGAATCTATGTAAATTCTTTGCATCCTTAGCTTTCAATGCACAGCCCCAAACTTTTTTTTTGTAAAATGATTTTATAATTCCATAAATTCAGCAATCACCCAACAAAGAATTTCCTCTTCCAATGCATCTTGGCCCCTTTTCTGTAATATGGAACATTGGAGAGTTACCTGGTTAAGTGTCCCATATGTGGGAAAGGTGAGGTTTGAATTTGGGTCTTCCTGAAATGGAGGCTACCTCTCTTATCATTATACTGTGCTGCCCTGACCTTAGAAAGGGATGAATAAATCTGTCTTGAAATTAATTGCATATAACTTGTACACAAATGAATGAGATACAGGTAGAATTGATGAAGAGGAGCACACAGTGTGAGAAATTGAGATAAAGGATGCTATCTGGGAGAAAAGCAAAGAAAGCTTCATAGAAGAGGCAGCGTCTGAACTGGGCCTCCAAGGATGGGTAAAGTCCGGGCAAGTGGAAAAGGGATGAGGGTCATTACAAGCACAGAGAATCAAGAAACAAAGTTAAGGGAATCTGAATCTTGTTATGGGATAGTTAATAGCCCATTTAAACTGGAGTATAGAATATGGGATGGGTAATATCATGACAGAAAGCTAAAATAATAGGCTGGAATAAGATCATGAAGTACCATACTAATGAATTTCGTACTTATTTCTTTTTTTTGCCCTTTTGTTGGAGGGGGGAAGGCTGGGCAATTGGGGTTAAGTGACTTGCCCGAGGTCACATGGCTGATAAGTGTTAATTGTCTGAGTCCGGATTTGAACTCAGGTCCTCCTGACTCCAGGGCTGGTGCTCTATTCCCTGCACCACCTAGCCACCCCTCTGTACTTGTATTTCACATGCATTAAGTAGTCAGTAAAGATTTTGGAGCAATACAGTGATTTGATTAGACACCGGGAACAAGAAGAGTGTTGATACATAGTAGGCATTTCATAAATGCTTGCTGATTGATAAACTGATTAGAGGGAGAAGAGAATGGAACATGAGAGACCTATAAATAAACTGACTTCTTGGAAAAATGTCAGAGCAGAAGTAAGGAAATAAGGGATCATCAATCTAGAGGGATCACAGAGGTCATTTAGTCCCACCCTTTTATTTTATAAATTAAGAAACTGAGGGCCAAGTAAATTTTCTTGGCAGAGATACTGGAGTGGTTTGCCATTTCCTTCTCCAGCTCAATGACAGATGAGTAATTGAGGCAGATAGGGTTAAGTGACTTGCCCAGGGTCACCCAGCTAGTAAATGTCTGAGGCTGGGTTTGAACTCATGAAGATAGGTTTTCCTGATTCCAAGCTCAGTGTTCTACCTGCTGTGCCACCTACCTGTTCCATGTGTGTATACCCAAGATATTAAAAATGATATTATTTTCTACATAATTAGAGTTAAGGTTATTTTGTGAGGCAGACACTATGGGATAGGGGTCAGAGAACTGACCTTAAAGTTGAGTCCAAGGATTCTATTTGGGTATAAATGACCTTCAAACAACTTCCAACCCTGAGATTACACAGGTAAACTGTAGAACCTATATTTATTTTTGGGTTTTTTTGTTTTTTTTTTACACAAATGCTTTATTAACTTCTGTTCTACATCATTCATTTCCACCAGATTTTGAGTTACAATCATTTCCTGCCCCCCCTGTTTTTCCCCTACCCACCCTCCCAGAATAGCAGTCCTGTAAGATATCTCTTCCTCCAATCTGCTCTCTCCCATACATTCTCCCACACACCCTTCGACTTTTCCATTAGAGGAAGGTGAATCTTTGTGTCCCAATGCTTGCACATCTTTTCTCCCAATTACAATCAAAAGAGTATTAATAATAGTATTTATATATATTTGAAACATTTAATCTTAAGACCTCGAATTTCAGATCCATTTCCTTCCTCCCTTGTCACACATTGCCTCTGGGAAAATAAGTAATTCAGTGTATGTTGTACATGTCTAGCTATGCAAAACATTATCATAGTAGATATATTGTACAAGGCTGCTTATAATTCCCTCCCACTCATCCCACCCCCCACCTGGTCCATTCCCTACATGATCCTGTCCCTCTTCTATAGTGGGTACTTCCAACATCCCCTCCCCCGAAGGATGCCCTCCCATCCATCATCGCTCCTCTCATCCCCCTTCCCCCTATTCTGCTACAGGTTGATTTATCCCATTTAGTATGTATGTCATTCTCTCCCTGAACCAAATTCAATGAGAATGTAGTTTTGCCTTTTTGCCTTCCTATTCTCCCCCTCCCTTGCAACGACTTCCCTTTGCTTCTTCTACATGATATAGTTTACCCGACCCTGTCTCTACCCATCTCCTCTTGCCACTTTCCTCTCTCACCTCATAATTTCATCCCCTTGAGTATCCTCCCTTCCCAACAAATTCAACCTATGCCCTCTATCCATATATAACTGTAACCATATACACACACATTCACATATGTATTCATATGACCACACACCCTTCTTCCATTATTTTCATAGTGAGAACGATTTCTTCAGTCACAGTTATTGTTTTTCCATATAGGAATGTAAATAGTTCAACTTTGATAAGTTCCTTTTGATTTCTTTTCCCTGATTACCTTCTCAGGAATCTCTTGCTTCTTGTGTCTGGATGTCAAATTTTCTATTCAATTCTGTTTTTTTCCTCAAGAATGCTTGAAAGTCCTCTATAACTGAATGACCATATTTTGCCCTGAAACAAAATACTCAGTTTTGTTGGGTAGGTGACCCTTGGGTTCATTCCCAGCTCTTTTGCCCTCTGGAATATCATATTCCATGCTCTTAGATCCCTCAGTGTAGAAGCTGCCAGGTCCTGGGCTATTCTGATTGTGTTTCCACAATATTGAAATTGTTTCTCCCTGGCTGCTTGTAGTATTTTCTCCTTCATCTGGGGATCCTGGAACCTGGCTATAATACTCCTTGGAGTTTTCTTTTGGGGATGTTTTTCAGGAGGAGATTGGTGGATTCTTTCAACCTCTATTTTGCCCTCTGGATCTAAAACATCAGGACAATTTTCCTACAGAATTTCTTGAAGGGTGATTTCTAGGTTCTTTCTTTGATCATGGCTTTCAGGTAGTCCAATAATTTTTAAATTGTCTCTCCTGGATCTATTTTCCAGGTCAGTGGTTTTTCCCATGAGATATTTCACATTGCCTTCTAATCTTTCATTTGTTTGGATCTGCTTAACAGCATCTTGATTTCTCATAAAGTCATTAGCTTCCATTTGCTCCAGTCTAACTCTGAAGGAATGAATCTCCTCGGTGAACTTTTGAGATTCTTTTTCCATCTGGCAAATTCGACTTTTTAAGGCATTCTTCTCCTCATTGCCCTTTTGGGCCTCCTTTGCTATTTGAGTTAGTCTATTTTTTAAGATGTTGTTTTCCTCAGTCATGCTGTTGACCCTCATTTCATACTTTTCCTGCATCCTTCTCATTTCTCTTTCCAATTCTTCCTCTACTTCTCTTATTTGATTTTTAAAGTCCTTCTTAAGTTCCTCTATGGCCTGCAACCCGCTCATGTTTTCCTCTGGGGCTTTTGGAGCAGGACTTCTGACCTCACAGTCCTTTTCCTGCTCTATGCCCCCAAAATAGGAGTCTAGGGTTACATTTTTCTGTTTCCTTTGCCTTGGCATGTTGCCACTTAATTACTTGACTTTTGGGCTTGTTGCCACACTATGGCTTTGCGACAGATAGGGGAATTTTCATCCCGACCATGTGGGAGGGCAACTTCCGTTTCTGGCAAGCTGTAAACCCACCCACAACTTCCACCCCAGATCACAATCCAGATCCAGGGAGGTTAAAGCAAGAGTGATTACCCCCCACGACTGATTGCTGGATCTCCCTACTGTTCGCAGGCCAGGAGCTGGAGCTGCCCCTGAAAACGACAAAATGGCACATCTCCTCAGCCACTTCTAGCCCCCAGGGGAGGAAGCCGATGCATTCCCCAAATACTGGTCCCAAATTCCATAGGGCACTAACCTCTCACTTTGTCCTAGGCATATCTATGTTGATAATTCTGGAGTTGCCACAGCTGCTGGTGTTCTGGGGTCTCTCCAGCCAGCTGCTGGCCCTGCCACCCTGGGCCTAAAACCTTGGCTAACAAGACCTGGGCTCTGCTCCTCTCAGCTCCCCGCGCTCTGTGCGCTGCGCACTGCTGCCTCCCAGAGTGCTGCTCTGGTCCTTCCTGCAGGGCTGCTGGGCTGTCCTCAGTGGGAGGTTAGCTTCTCTGTGTCGTTCTGTGGGTGCTGGTGCTCCAGAAGTTGTTCAGAGTCCCCTTTTACATAGTTTTGGGGGAATCTGGGGGCAGTGTGGCTTGGATGAGCTGTTTCTACTCTGCCATCTTGGCTCCGCCCCCCTAGAACTTATATTTGAACCTGTGTCCTCTGACTCCATAACTAGTATTTGTTGGACTCAGTCATGGGGAATTCCAACAAAGCAGTTGTCAAACAGAAGGAAAGTCTAAAAGATAGAAGAAAGAGTAACAATTAGAGATTGGGGAGAAATAAGAAAACATAGCATCAACTTCCAATGAAATGGTTATCGTCAAAAAGGAAGAGGGGAGGGGACAACAAAGTAAGTACTTCCAAAAGGTCAAGGAGTGTGAGTTCTGAGAAATGGCTATGAGATCTGACTATTTGGAGGTCATTGGTGACGTAGGAGATAATGTTGAGTGGAATGTTAGGAATGGGAGGATGATGACAAATAAGTTTCAGGAAGCAGAATGAACTGTTGATATAGAGGTCAAGAATATAGGCAAGATTGTTTTTTAACATGGCAGGACACCCCAAAACAAAGTCAAGCACTAATAGATGTTGTCAGGGGGAGTCAGGGGACACTTGACCTAGTGAGCAATGGAGCTAATCTGGATAGGGAAATGAGTGGTGCTGCAGAAAAGCCAGAATGTCAGCATCTGCTTCAGTATGATGGATAGGAATGCATCAGCAACAACAAAATCTTTCAACCAGAAGCACCATGACCTTTACACATTGGTCTCCCAGAGAAGGCTGTGAGTCAGCACTGCTTCTCCTGGCAATTGTCTCCATGGTAAGAGGCAGACTTTGATCTATTGGCTTAAGTACTCCCACAGGCACAATATGATCTCCTGGGTCAGTTTGTTTCCTCTGAAGCCAAGTGACTGTAACCACCTCATTCTGCAGACCTGGTCATTAATTGATTACTCATATGTTGAAATCTAAATGTCATTTAGAGAATCATTCCTAATTGAGATATTAATTTGAGAGGAGAGGAGGTGTAGGGGACTTGAATAGCCTTCTGCTTTTAGGGAGAAGTTTAAGAAGATTAAATTTTTGTTTAGATACAACTTTTGAGTATCTGAAAGTGATTTGGGCTACCAGCATGGGTCTGATGATTATGATTCGAGATCAAGGTCTTGCTGAGTTGTGTCTCCATTTATTTCCTGAGACTTTTAGGTTTCACTGGTTTCGTAGAGAGAATCAGATCCACTTTCTGACTCATAAGTCAAAGGGAACATGGCTTAAATCCACCTGGGGAAGGATTCCAGACTTAATGTCAGAGATGAGAATTTAGCTTAAGTATATCAAATAAAGGATTTTTCTTTCCTGAGTGGCTTTGGAGGGAAAATTATGTTTCCTTGCAGAACTGGGATAGGAGAATGGGGATAAAATTATTTCCCTTAAATTTTACTTTAGCTTTAGCCAGGAAGGTAAAATATTATTAGCTTAATACTAGCATCCTTGGCTTTCTAGTATTCATGTTGTGCAACCTGGGCATTTGACTAGTAAGCTAACATTGAAAGGAAACTACCCCCAGTGATTTTAAAAACTGGCCAAACATTCTCACTATCTAGAAAGTCTGAACTGCTAAGATGTCAGATTCCTATCAAATGTCCATTTGGTTTTGTACATCACAGAGGTGTCAGCACCATAGGTAATGTTCCCATAATTGCTGGTATCTTGCACATAGTAAAAGCTTAATCTCTGCTGTTCACTGATTTTTTAATATATTCTTCCTTGTCAGTATGTGCTTATTGGAGGTTAATTTCTATTCTGGATCTTAAATTCATAGGATTGTAAATTCAGAACTGTAAGGCACGATAGAGGTTATTTAGACTAAACATTTCTTTTTGTAAATCAGGGAAGTAAGATACAGAGAGGTTATGTCACTTGCTTTAAGTCACATAGCAGTAAGTAGCAGAGTCAATATTTGAACAAAGGACTTCCAAACCTAATACCATGTAGCTTCCATAGGGCTAATACAGAATATCAAGGGGAAGAAGGAGGAGAAGCAGAATACAAGGAGAAAGATAAAGAGAAGAGTAAATATTATAAGATTTGTAAAGCATTTACATTATCTTATTTTATCCTCTCAAAAACCCTGTGAGATGAATCCTACTACAATCTCCATTTGATAGATAAGGACATTGAGACTCAGAGGTTAAATTCCATGCCCATATTTACATAGCTAATTATTGTCTGAGTCAGCATTTGAATATTCACTTTCCTCTCTCCAAGTATCAATAATGTAAAGCTGACTATTTTTGTTGTTGTTCAGTCATTCAGTCATATTTGACTCTTCATGACCCCATGGACGACACCATTCTGGGTCCTTGTATCCTCCACCATCTCTTAAAGTCCATCCAACTTCATGTTCATGGTTTTGATGACCCTATATGTCCATCTCATCCTCCACCATACCCTTTTTCCTTTTGCCTTCAATCTTTCCCAACATCAGGGTCTTTTCCAATTAGTCTTGTCTTCTCATTATGTAGCCAATATATTAAGCTTGTGATTTAGCATTTGACTTTACAGTTAATTTATTCACTGGATTAATTTATTCACTATTTATGGCCTAAATTAATTTATTTATTTACTGAGTTGATCTTCTTGCTGTCCAAAGGACTCTTAAAAGTCTCCGTCACAACAATTTTAAAGTATTAATTCCATAGCACTTGTTTTTTGTGACAATTCAGTTCTCAGAGATGTGCATTGCTACTGGAAAAATCATAGCTTTGACTATAAGGACCTTTGTCAGCAAGGTGATGTATCTACTTTTTCAGTATGTTGTCCAGATTTGTCTTAACTTTTCTTCCAAGGAGCAAGCATCTTTTAATTTCATGGCTACAGTGGCTGTCTGTGTTGATCTTTGAACTCAAGAATAAAAATATCTGACACTGCTTTCATTTCTTCTCTGTCTTTTAGCCACAAAATATAATACTGATGACACAAGACAGAGAAATGATACTACAGGGAAATGTCAGGTGGATCAACTGGAAGTGTCAACAAAAACAGACTGGGATCAAATGTTGGTGGACATTCTAAAGTGATCAGAAAAAGCTAAATGAAACTGGTTTGTGAGGGTCAATCATCAGCCTAGTCAGATACAGGGAAGCAAATAGAATTCCAGAACAGTCATTTCATATAGCTTGTTCACAGAAGCTTCAGTTTTACCCTTAGTCTCTGTACCTATTCCATCCTAGAACATAAGCATATCCAGGGATAGCTCCTGGAGAAAAGAGAAATCTCCAAGAACCCAAACACAGCCCTCTTCTTCCATTCCCCTACTTCATCCTTCTGATCCCTTACTCCAGTTCACTCCAGTCTACTCAATCATCCTGCTTTTGAATGAGTTATCATAATGATCTGGTTGTTGTTCAGTCCTTGATGACAATCATGTCTTGTACTTAGTACAGAGTTAACACAGAACTTGTGCTAGTCATTCAGGTTTGATGGATATATATGTGCGCTATTATCATTTCCATTTCAAAACTTGAATCCCAAGTCTGAACTCCAACTTTAGCACTCTGTTATTATCATCATATAACCTTCTCTATGAAGCCTACACTTTTTTGTGATGACCTTCAATTCTTCATTCTCAAACCTCACATAATACTGTTTTCTACCTTTCTAAGGTCATTACCATTTATTATTTTATCATTTTTGTGCATAGATCATATCCTTTTATTAGGGCATCCTATCTCAGTTCACCTTTGTATCACTCTTAGTAGTACTCTGATTATAATAGTCATTTTTTTAATGTGCGCAGAATTGAATTACAAAGTTAATATATAGTAGGGTTAATAATGTAAATCAATAGTGTTATGAAACTAAAATGGCATAATGATTGTAAAAGACTTTGTAAATCTTAAAGTGCTGCATGAATGCCATTTATTATGTTCATCATCATCATCATCACCATCACTACTATTACTAATGATTTCCCATCACCAGAGTCTAGTCTGGTGATGATTTCATTCTGTAAACTTTCTACTGAAATCTAATTGCACCCAAGCAATGTTTATAGAGCAATAGGGAAGGTGTGCTAATGAATGTTTAACAATCAGGCTTAGGCAGAGAGAATGGTGGGGGGGAGGGTGGCATTCACATACTTTTGTAAGTTTGATCTGAATTTTAACATCTTTTTAAGTCTAGAGAATCTAGAAATCAAGCTCTGATTTGTAGTTAAATTCTGAGTTAGAAGTGCTCACACTGAAAATTTTACAATCGGAGTACACCAGGCAGTTTGAGTTGATTCTGTTGTACATACTCCTAAAAATATCCTTTGGTGCCTCTATCTGAATTAAAATACTCACCTGTATGAATCATTGGGCTGATCCAATCTAGCAAAACTTACTTTAAAAACATTTCTAGGCTTATGAAAATCACCAAAAGAATTTAAGGTAGTTATTAATACTAATATTGTTATTATATTTTCTACATTTGTAGCTCATTGAATTAGAAATGTAGATTAAAAGCATAAATTACTCATTTTCCTAAAGTTTTAAACATACAAATTAATTATTTTAGGCCTGAGTTTTATGATCAAAATTATATCATAAACTTGACTAAGAGGGTAATAAATAGTAATCACTTTGTACTTAATGACATTATGCAAATGAAGTAATTGATTGGCATAATTCAAAGACATTTATATTATTTGACCCTACATCCCACATATTAAGAAAGACAATAATTAAGACCCATGATTATTGGGTGGAGGCAATACTTAGAAATAGCATGACATATTCAAAGGAGTGTTATATCTGGAGTAAGAGGACCTGAATTCAAATCTTACCACTCCTACTTATTACCTGCATGACCCTGGGGAAATTACCTAACCTGTGTAGGCCCTAGCTTTATAACTATAAAATGAAGGCTAGATGACTTCTTGGGTCTCTTCCAGCTCCAGATCTATGATCTTATAACATGGAAGATTCTGTATCACAAAAGAGCTTGTTCAGTCATGTCTGACTCTTTGTGAACCCATAGACTACAGGATATGAGACCCTTTTATCCTCCACTATCTCCCAAAGTCTGTCCAAACTCAGGCTTGTTGCTTCCATGATACCATATGTCCATTTCATCTTCTGCCATATTCTTCTCCTTTTGCCTTCAATCTTTCCCTACATCAGGTTCTTTTCCATTGAATTCCCATCTTCTTGTTATGTGGACAAATATTTAAACTTCAGGTTCTCTATGTGTCCTTCCGATGAATAGTTTGAATTAATTTCCTTAAATATTGACTGACTTGATTTCTTTGTCATATCACAAAATGATTGTTTTATGATTTCACAAAACCGTTGAAAAATTTCTCATTAGAGGGGACTTATAAGAGCCAAGATGGCAGGGTAAGCAATAAATCACTGTGTCTCTCCCCTATTTACCTCCAACCAACCATAAAATAGTGCCCCAGAACAAAACCTGGAACAGTGGAGCCAGAGGAAAGACACAGTGGAGAGGTCTTTTATTTAGCCCAGGAGACTTGGAAGATCTGTGAGAAAGGCCCTTCTTACTTGGATAAAAAAGGATAGCATTCCAGGATAGGAAGCATCCCAGCAATTCAGCAGCAAGTGTCATCTCAGCAAATAAGCAAGAGATCTTCAGCCCCAGTGAGGTAGAGCAAGAAAACATCAACACCAGGAACCCCCCCACCTGCCCGCCGTGTGTGCTTTAGCACAGCCAGAGGAACCAGAACCAGCATGTGCTTTAGTGTAGCCCTGGGTAAACAGGCATCCTCCAGTGTCCAGACTTCTATATGCTGCAGCATAGCCCCAGGCAAACAGGTAGATGCCAACCCTGTATGTGCTTAAGTAAACAGGCAGCAGCCAGCTAGCACTGGTCCTGTCACCTTTCAGTGTAGCCCCAGGAAAACAGGCAGCCTCCAGAGGACAAACCTCTTTTTGCTTCAAGGTAGCCATGGGGAAATACAGAACAAAACTGCACTGCACCTCAGCACATGCTGGACACCACAACTAGGATACCAACTCAGCATCAGGTAAGCTACCAGACTCTTACAGACTCCAGTAGCACCAGTCCAACCCCGATCCTACCCCTGCAATACAGCACCAGACATGAGGGTCCCCAAGAGGCCTCAGGACAATATCAGTGCAGCACCAAGTAAACAGAGAGGGTCTGCAACCACTAGCACAAGAAGATGAAGGCAGAGCCCCTCCACCCTGGGAGCAGAGCTCAAATTTAAGAGAAAGGAAAATAGGCAAAAAAATAAAATGACATAAAACGAGCAAACAACAACAAAAAAGAATGTAACCATAGAAAGTTTTCATTGTGACAGGAAATCCCAAGACACTAACTCAGAAGAGGACAACAATGGGCAAAACAACAAAGAAAAATGGGAAGTGGTCTCAAGGCCAGAAAGAACTCATGGAAGAGCTCAAAAAGGATTGAAAATAATATGAGAGATAGAAGAAAAATTGGGAAAAGAAATGAGAGTTAAAGAAGAGAATTAGGGAAAAAAATGACAACAGCTTGAAAAATTGCTTTAAAAGTAGAATCAGTCAAATGGAAAAGGAGATATAAAAATCCACTGAAGAAAACAATTACTTAAAGAGTACAATTTGTCAAATGGAAAAGAAAATACAAAAGCTAATTGAGGAAAACAACTCCTTAAAAATTAGAATTGGGCAAGTGGAAGCTAATGATTCTATAATACATCAAGAATCAACCAAACAAATTCAAAAGAATGAAAAAAATAGAAGAAAACTTAAAATATCTCATGGGAAAAACAATTTTCCTAAAAATATATATCCAGAATCATTGAACTACCTGAAAGCCATAATCCACAGGAGGACCTGGAAAACATCTTTCAGTGAATTATCAAGGAAAACTGCCCTGATTTCCTGCAACTAGAGGGCAAAAGAAGGGTTGAGAGAATACACTAATCACCTCAGGAAAGAGATTCCCAAATAAAAACCGCAAGGGGTAGCCAAATTTCATAATTATCAGGTCAAGAAAAAACTATTACAATCAGCCAAAAAGAAACAATTCAAATATCAGGGAGTCACAATCAAGATTACATAGGACTTGGAAGCTGCAACATGAAGGGATGGGAGGTCATGGAACATGATATTCTGGAGGGAAAAGGAGCTAGGACTACAACCAAGAATTACTTATATGGCAAAATTTGGCAGAATACATCAAGAAATAAAATGGTCACTCAGTGAAAGAGAAGCACTTCAAAACTTTGTAAGAAGATCATAAATAAACCAAAAACATGACTTCAAATATCAAGACCCAAGAGAAGCATAAAGAGGTGAAAATGGAAAAGAAAACATAAGGGATTCAATAGAGCTCAACTTTTTTTTTTTTTTTTTTAAGCAATTGGGGTTAAGTAACTTGCTCAAGGTTACACAGCTAGTCATTATTTATGCATGGGTGCTCATTTTCTGAGGCCGGATCTGATCTCGGGTCATCCCAACTCCGAGGCCAGCGCTCTTTCTCACTGCGCCACCTAGCCGCCCCTTTCAGGCAATTGGGGTTAAGTAACTTACCCAAGGTTACATGGCTAGGTTTTGTTTGTTTGTTTGTTTGTTTGTGTGGATTAAGTGTTGGAGTCTGGCTCCGAACTCAGGTCCTTCTGACTCCAGGGCCAGCGCTTTATTCACTGCGCCACCTAGCCGCCCCTGAGCTCAACTTTTTAGATACCTACATGGGAAGATGGTACTTGTAACTCTTTAAAATTCTATCATTAATAGTACACAAAAAGGAATATGGATAGAGAGTATGGGCATAAGGTTAATCTGAGGGAGTGATATAAAAAAATTAAGGGATTAGAAAGAAGAGTACAAAGGGTGCAGAAGGAAGGGAAAGGTGGAATGGGATAAATCTCACATGAAGTGGTGAGAAAAACCTATTGGAGGGGAGAGTCAGTAATAGACATCACTTGAACCTTACTTTCATCAGTATTGGCTCAAAGAGGGAATGACATACACAATCAGTTGAGTATAGAAATCTATTTTACCCAACGGGGAAACAGAAGGGGTGGGGATTAAGTAAAGGGGTGGGGTGGAGAATGACAGGAGGGAGGGAAGATCAAGGGAGGTGGTAGACAGAAGCACCACACTGATTAGGTGGGAAAGGGTGAAAGGAGTGAGAGGATAAACAAAAGGAGGAATAGAATGGAGGGAAATACACAGGTAGTATTCATAACTCTGAATGTGAATGGAATGAACTCTCCAATAAAATGGAAATGGATAGCAAAGTGAATATAAAAAAAAAAAAACTAGAATCCTACAGTACGTTGCTTACAAGAAACACACTTGAAACAGTGAGACCAACTCAGAGTAAAGGTAAGGGCTGGAACAGAATCTATTATGCTTCAGCAGAAGTAAAAAATAAAACAAAACAGGTGTAGCAATCCTGATCTTAGACAGTAATAAAAGCAACAATTTCCCTAATTTAAAAAGATAAGACAGGAAACTATATCTTGATAAAAAGGTACCATAGAAAATGAAACAATCCAAGTAAAAGAGTAAGGAATCTTTACTTACTTACTCTTTAGAGTAAGATCTATTCATGACCAAATAAGAGATAGAGAGTATTATTAAATGTAGAATAAATAATTTTGATCATATTAAATTGAAAAGCATTTATGCAAACAAAACCAAGATTACAAGGAAAGCAGAAAGCTTGGAAACAATCTTTATAGCAAATGTCTCTGATAAAGGTTTCATTTCTAAAATATATAGAGATTTGAGTCAAATTTATAAGAATACAAGTTATTCCCCAATTGATAAAGGGTCAAAGGATATGAACAGATAGTTTTCAGATGAAGAATGAAATCTTTCTATAGGCATATGAAGAAGTGCTTTAAATCACGTTAGATTAGAGAAATGCAAATTAAAACAACTCTGAAATACCACCAATCAGATTGTCTATTATGATAAAAAGTGGAAAATGATAAATATTTGGAATGAGGTAGAAAAATTGGGACACTAATGCACAGTTGGTGGAGTTGTGAATTGATCCAACCATTCTGGAAAGCAGTTTTGGAACTATCACCAAAGGGCAACCAAATTGTGTGTACCCTTTGATACAGCAATATCACTGCTAGGTCTGTAAATCAAAGACATAATAAAAAAGAGAAAGGACATACATGTGCAAAAATATTTGTAGACACCCTATCCATGTTGGCAAAATATTGGAAAATAAGTAGATGTCCATCATTGGGGAATTGGGAAATGACTGAACAATCTGTGGTACATGAATATAACTCATTATTATTGTGAAATAAAAATGATAAGTAGGCAGATTTCAGAAAAACTTGGAAGGATTTATGTGAACTGATGCTGAGTGAAGTGAGCAGAGCCAGGAGAACATTGTATTCAGTACTAGCAATATCATGAGATGATCAACCATATGTGACTCAGCTCTTCTCAGCAACAAAATAATCCAAGACAAGTACAAAGGACTTATGAAGAAAAATTATATCCATAGCCAGATAAAGAACTGATGGACTCCAAATACAGACCAAAACATATTTTTTGCTTATTTTATTTTATCGGTTTTTTTCCATTTTGATCTATTTCTTCTTCCAAAACTGTGATGGATATGGAAATGTTTCATAGGACAGTACATGTGTAAACTATATCAGACTCCCTGCTATTTTCAGAAGAGGAAAAGGTAGGAAGAGAGAGAAAAATTTTAGATATCAAAATCTTGTAAAAGTGAATGCTAAAAAATGTCTTAATATATAATAGAGGAAAATAAAATACTACTTAAATAAAAATAAACTTCTCAGTAAACTCTCGTTAATTAGTAGCTAGTTAAGCCTATGAGTGAAAGGCATACTATAAACTCCTAGAAAACAGTATTATGCTTTTTATTCATATTATCCCTCCCAAAGTCTTGTCCTTGCTAAATATTTCTTGCTTGTTAAAGGATTTATATATTGAAAATAAGATGAGAAACGTTGTTTCTATAAAAGGAGTTGTCAGAACCCATTCATTATATAAGTTGGTAAATTATATCATAATACTCCATATTTTAATTTTAATTTTGTCCTGACATACACAGGGTCCAAGCCAAGGTAAAATGTGTCTTAGCCTTCTATACTATCAAATTGCACCTCCTTTTATTCTCTCAGACATTGAACAAACATTTCTTAAGCACCTAATATGTGCAGAGCATTGCAGGATGTAGAGGATTTAGGTAAACCAAAATCTTTGCCCTTATGCAATTCACAATCTAATGCAGCACTAGACACTAACATGTATTATTGCAACATACAATATAGAAAAAAATTGCTAGGAAAGGTGAGAACAAAGTCCCATGGAGTAAAGAGAAGAAAAAGTCACTGTTGACTGAGTGAATTAGGGGATACTTTGTTGACAGAATAGCATTTAAGCTTGTTTGTATTTAAAAGAATAGGAGTTTAACCTTTAATGAAGGGAACAGAGGGAATAGCAGGTGCAAGAAACAATGTGAGCAAAAGAATGGAGCTGAGAGAGTTCAAGGCATGTTCAATAGAAAAAAAAAATGTAGTCCAGTTTTACTAGGGCATAAATGTGTAGAGGGGAAGAGCACGAAATAAGGTTAGAAAGATAGGGTGGTACCAGATTATGGCAAGCCTTGGATGCCATAGTGTTTGAATTCTACCTGGTATATAATAGGAACTGAACAGTTAAAAACTACTAATGACTCTTCATATGACTTATTCTAGAAATGGTATCAAAGATATCTATTAGGAAGAAATAAGAGAAAAGAAAATCTCATTAAAATAACTACAAAGTGCACTAATTATCAAAGTGTCTAATAAACCCAAGCACATAAATTACTTGGAGATAAATACTATGGCAAGAATTGCTGGGAAAACTGGAAAACAAGAAAACAAACCAAAAACATAAAATTTAGATGAAAATCTTATGCTACATATAACAGTTACAAAAAACTGATATTTAAATAATCCCAAAGGACTCGTAATGAAAATGTTGTTCCCTTTCAGAGACAGAACTGATGAACTCTGAATTAAGACTGCAGCATGCTTTTTTTTTCCATTTTCGTACTGTTTCTTGCTATTTTTTGCAACATAGCTATTATGGAAATATATTTTGCATGACTTTACATGTATAATTTATATCATACTGCCTGCCTTCTCAATGAGTGCAGGAGAGACTGGTGGGAGGTAGAGAATTTAAAACACAAAATGTAAAAAAAAAGGAAAAAAATAACATTTAAAAAATAAAGTGATACTTGAAAATATTACACTTTAAAGGAAAATAAAAGAAAAAAAAATAACTACAATGGCTACAGAAAATTCTTAAATTGGAATATATAGGGGTGGAGCCAAGATGGCAGAGTAGAAACAGCACTACCATTGTGCTCCAGCCCATACCACTTCAAAGTTATATAAAAGGGAGACTCTGAACAATGTATGAAGCTCCAGAATGCACAGAATGACACAGAGAAGCTAACCTCGAACTGAGGACAGCCTGGCAGCCCTGCATGGAGTGGACAGCACAGCACTCTGGGAGAAAAGCCCAGGACAACATGAGCCAGAGGTTTCTGCCCCAGAGCAGCTGGACCAGCAGGCAGCTGGAGGGACCCCAGAATAACAGCAGCTGTGGCATTTCCAGAATTACCAACATATAGATGCCTAGGACAAAGTCAGAGGTTAGTGCCCTATGGACTTTGGGACCAGTATTTGGGAACACATCAGCTTCTTCCCCTGGAGGTGAGAAAAGGCTGAGGAGCTGCAGCACAGCTGCCATTTTGCAGCTTCAATTGCAGCTTCAGCTCCTGGCCTGCAAGGTATAGGGGGATCCGGCAATCAGTCTGGGGGGGTAATCGCTCTTACTTTAACTCTCTGGATCTGGATTGTGGTCTGGGGTAGAGGTCTTGGGGTGTGTGGCCAGCTTGCCAGAGAGTGTGAAGCTTCAGGGAGGGCACCCAACTAATACCTCTGGCAGTTGAGAGGACCCCAACGTTTGGGACAGAAGCTCCCCTGTCTGGTAGCAGAGTCCTACTGTGGCAACAAGCCCAAAAGTGAAGTAATTGAGTGGAAACATGCCTAGGCAAAGGAAATAAAATAAACATAAAAATTCAACATTAGACTCCTATTTTGGGGGCAAAGAGGATTGAAGCATGGAACAGGAGGAGGACTGGGAGAATTCCTGCAACAAAAGCCCCAAATGAAAATATGAGCTGGTTACAGGCCATAGAGGACCTTAAGAAGAATTTTAAAAATTAAATCAGAGAAGTGGAGGAAAAATTGGGAAGAGAAATGAGATGGATGCAGGAAAAGTATGAAATGAGAGTCAACAGCCTGACTGAGGAAAATAACACCTTAAAAAATAGACTAACTCAAATGGCAACAGAGGCTCAAAAAGGCAATGAGGAGAAGAATGCCTTAAAAAGCCAAATTTGCCAGATGGGAAAAGAATCTCAAAAGCTCACTGAGGAGATTCATTCCTTCAGAATTAGACTGGAGCAAATGGAAGCCAGTGACTTTATGAGAAATCAAGATGATGTTAAACAGATCCAAGCAATTGAAAGAATAGAAGGCAATGTGAAATATCTCATGGGAAAAACCACTGACCTGGAAAATAGATCCAGGAGAGAGAATTTAAAAATCATTGGACTACCGGAAAACTATGATAAAAGAAAGAACAAAGAAATCATCCTTAAAGAAATTCTCAAGGAAAATTGCCCTGATGTTTTAGACCCAGAGGGCAAAATAGAGGTTGAGAGACTCCCCAGATCACCTCCTGAAAAAGATACCAAAAAGAAAACTCCTAGGAATATTATAGCCAGGTTCCAGAATTCCCAGATCAAGGAGAAAATACTCCAAGCAGCCAGGAAGAAACAATTTCAATATTGTGGAAACACAATCAGAATAGCACAGGACCTGGAAGCTTCTACATTGAGGGATTGAAGGGCATGGAATATGATATTCCAGAGGGCAAAGGACCTGGGATTAAAACCAATAATCACCTCTCCAGCAAAAATTAGTGTCTTGCTTCAGGGGAAATTTTGGTCATTCAGTGGAATAGAGGACTTTCAAGCATTCTTGAGGAAAACCCAGATTTGAATAGAAAATTTGACATTCAGACACAAGAAGCAAGAGATACTTGAGAAGGTAAACAGGGAAAAGAAATCAAAAGGAACTTATCAAAGTTGAACTATTTACATTCCTACATGGAAAAACAATTACTGTGACTGATGAAGCCCTTCTTAGTATGAAAATAATTGAATGGTATATGGGCATACAAATACATATGTGGATATGGGTATACATGTTTACAGGTATACATGGAGAGAGGGCACCAGTCGAATTTGATGGGAAGGGATGATACTTAATGGGTGAAGTTAACAGGTAAGAGAAGATTGTGGCTAGTAGATGGGGAGAGACTGGGTGGGAGGTAAACTATCTCATGTAGAAGAAGCAAGGGGAAGTAATTGCAGGGGAGGGGAAGAACAGGCAGGCAAAAGGCTAAACCATATTCTCATTGAATTTGGCTCAGGGAGAGATTGACATACATACTAAATGGGATATCTCACCCTGCAGGAGAGTAGGGGGGAGGGGGATGAGAGGAGGAATAATGGAGGGGATGGCATGCTGGGGGGAGGGAAGGTTGGAGGCACCCACTTTTGAAGAGGGACAGGATCAAAATAGGGAATGGACCAGGTGGGTGGTGGGATGGAAATATATTCAGTCTTTTACAATGTATCTACTATGGTAATGTTTTGCATAGCTATACATGTACAACATATACTGAATTGCTTATATTCCCAGTGGGAGTGGGTGACAAGGGAGGAAGGGAATGGATCTGGAATTCAAAGTTTTAAAATTAAATATTTCAAATATATAAAAATACTATTATTAATACTATTTTGCATGTAATTGGGAGATAAGATATGGAGGCCTTGGGGCACAGTCACCTTGCCCTAATGGAAAAGTCGACGGGGTTATGAGAGAATATATGGGAGAGAGCAGATTGGATGAGGGGATATCCTGTGGGACTGCTATTCTGGGATGGTGGGTAGGGGAAAAATGGGGAAAAATTGTAACTCAAAATCTGGTGGAAATGAATGATGTAAAGCTAATAAAGCATTTGGAAAAAAATAGGAGTATATAAGATCACAAATAATAAAATACAGTTTTGATTACAAGAAACTGAATATCATTTGCACAAATAAGATTACTGTTAGGATAAGGAAATAAATTATTGTTGGGGAAAACAGGAAGCTAAGTTTTTGGAGGAAAAAGTAAGTTGCTCTCATCCTGCCTATTGACCCCTGAAAGCCCAGAAAATATCACTCCATGATAAGCCCTGGAAAAGCTGAGACAGCAGAAAGATGGAGTGCAGTGAGGATATATATAGGTGGCTGACAACTGTTTGATATCTACAATATAGAGAGAATCCACACAAAAAGCTATTCTATAATGATCAATGGACATGGATAATGAGTTCTTAAAAGAAGAATTTCAAGTTATTAACAATCATATGAAAAATTGCTCTGAATTACTAACAGAAAGAGGAATATACATTAAAGCAACTCTGAAGTTTAACCACAGAACCAGGTTTCCAAGATGACAAAATTTCAAATACTCAATGTTGGAGGGATCGTGAAGAAGCAGGTGCACTAATACCCTATTGGTGGGACTCTATATTGGTCCAAATATTCTGGAAAGCAATTTGGAATTATGCTAAAAATATGACTAAAATTCCCATACACTTTGGACTAGAACTTCCACGGCTAGGTCAAGTTACCTTAGGGAGTTAAAAAAAATAGAGAATTTCAACATACATCAAAATATTCATAGCAACATTATTATGCAAGCAGATGTAGCGGCAAGCACCCCAAAATCCCCAGGGTGACTGCCAACACAGGTTCTTAGATCTGCTTTTCAAAAAGAAAGCAACTCAAAATGGGTTAACAAGCTTACTTTAATCAAACAAACACACATTACCTAGTTCAGGGGAAAAAGGTCAGCACCCCAAACTTCAGAGTTACAGAACTTACAGATCAAACAGACAGGCTTCCAAACTGTCCAACCATTATATCAATACCAAATCACAGTTACCAGAGGGAAGCATCAACATCTGGGTTTTCAAAGCCGGGGGGCTCTCAACAACGGCTTCCCAGAGTCTCATCTGGTCAAATCACACAACACTTCTCAAAGTGAGCCCCAAAGCAAAGCCTCTCCTCAGGGTTTATATAGCCTTCTCCTGGCTCAGAGAATGTAACAACCTCCTTGACCCACTGCCCAATCACAAAGTATCAAGGTGTGGGCTTTCCTGAAAAACAAACCTCCCACCACAGGCTCCAGGTGCACTTAAGCTAGGGGCAGGGAAGATCTTTAAATCTGCATTTCCATTACAGCAGAGAACTAGGAACAAAGCAGATACGACATTGATTATGGAACAGCTAGACAAATATAGGTAAATATGTGCAATAACATATCATTGTGCTTTAAGAAATAAACTACCTTGGCCTCAGAGCAGAGATTAGACAATGCACCTTTTTCCATTCATTATAGAGTTGGGTGTAAATTTATTATTGCATATATTGTCAGATGTTAATGATTTGTTGGTTGGTTTTACTCAACTGATTTTTTTTATTTTTATTTTTTAATCTTTGCTACAAGGGTCTTCTTGGGTATGGAGGTTAAGGGAAGGATATATTCAGAAATGAATGAGAAAAAAAAACAAATGTCATCGATACAAATAGATATACTACAAAATCAGTTAGAGGAAGGGAGAAGAGTAGAGCTAAGGACATTTGTTAGAAAAATGTTGCATGAAATATTATTATGCTAAAAGGAATGATGAAAGGAATAGACATGCAAAATGAACTGAACAAAACTAAGGGAACAATATGTATAATAAAATGACATTTTAAAGAAAAATAATTTTGAAAGATTTAAGAACTGATCAATGTGATAATTTACTATATTTCCAGAGCATTGATGACGAAATGTTACCTATCTCCTGATAAAGAAGTGATTGACCCTAGATGTACAATTTAGTATCCTTTTCCTTTGTTGCTTTGTTTTGTTTCTTTGTTTTCATGGTTCCTCCCATTCGTTCTAATTCTCCTTCACATCATGAATAAAATGAAAACATGTTTAATTTGAATGTATAAGTAGAGCCTATTGGGGAGGAAGGAGGAAAGAGTAGGGGAAAAATTCAAAACTCAAAATGTTATTGGAAGTGAATGTTGAAAACTGAAAATAAATACATTAGTTATGTTTTACAAATGAGAAAGGGGTGAGTCAGATTATCTCTAAGGTCTCTTGTAGCTATGATTCTATGCCCCCCACCCTGCATCCATCAAGATTTGTTCATCAGGGGGTGGCTAGGTGGTGCAGTGAGTAACAGCACCGGCCTAGGAGTTGGGATGACCCGAGATCGAAACCAGTCTCAGAAAATGAGCACCCACACATAAATAATGACTAGTCATGTAATGTTGAGCAAGTTACTTTACCCCAGTTGCTTTAAAAAAAAAAGATTTGTTCATCAGTCATTTCTATAATGCTGTGGTTTTAAATTCCAAGTGGCATTTCCATTCTATGTTTTAGCTTCAATTATGGTGATGGAAGATTTTCTTTTTTTTTAATCCAATATATAAAATTAAACAGGCACAGTGAATAGAGCATCAGCATTGGAGTCAGGAGGACCTGAGTTCAAATGTGGCCTCAGACACTTAACACTTTACTAACTATGTGACAAGTCACTTAACCCCAATTGCCCTGTGTTCTCCCCTCTACAAAGCAATAAGAAATAAAAATAATAATAATAATGATAATAAGCAGGCAGCAGAGGTTATTGGTGAGCAAGCAAAACTCTTTGGATAACCCTAAATTTACAACATAGAATTAGCCATCTACTCAGTCTCTTAAGATTCGGTATTTTATTATATGAATCGTTATTTACCTTTTAAATGTCAGCACTCTGTAGAAATGCAAGACTCCTCTAAAACACACAAAAGAACACATACACACACAAACACTCTAATTAGAATGTAAATCTTATGTATCAACCTTTTCCTTCCCTTTCAATCAGAATTACTGAATCACATAATACTTCATTTCATAGTATTTCTGCTGATTTCAGTTATCTTGTATGTGAAGTGTGACACAAAACCACTTCAGAATCACTGGGTGTAATTATTTAATGATGAAATAAAGTTGATTAGGAAGCCTTTAAGCTATTACATTGTTCGCAGGATATTTTGCTGTCTCTGAATAAATGAATACGATTTTCTCCTCGAAACTGCTTGGCCCCTGCTGGTTTTGAAAATGATATGCAACTAACATGTTTTGGCTTCTTCATTATAGGAGACTCATAATAAAAACTAATGTTTTAATAGCATATTCACCTTGGGCAGGCCCAGGCTTTCCAAGTTCTTTTGTGAAGATCTATGAAGGAGGGTAGGTAAAAATAGTACCTGTTATTCATTGAACCTCTTCATTCCAGCTGAGCTTTAGGGAAACCATCATTTGTCAATCCCTGTTTCCTGAATGCTTACTGAGAGAATAGTTCTGCATATCTGTGGGGATTTTCTAGTAAGTACGGGACCCACAACACCTACCAGGAAGGGCCTACTTTATAATATTAGCAGGATATTAATTGTAACACTAGCTTATATCAATTTTTAAAAGTGGTCCTTCTGTGGAGAATTTATGGGAGCACATGGAGAAGAGTTACATGGGGCAGATAGGCATGAATGAATTGCTATCTATAGCATTGTATGCAATAATATTTGCAGCTATCTAAGAGTTATACCTAGTGTATATCTATATATACTATACTATCTACATACTATAAAATATTACATCTTGATGGAGGGGAAAATGAAGGGTTGCAGGTGGAGAGTGTCTATGTGTGATATCTAGTGATATCAGAATCATCTGATTTTCTTCAAGGATGATAGGAACCTCAACGTTCATTTGTCCATTCCACAGGTAGACAAAATCATTTCTAAAATACCTGACAAATGTCTTTGTTTAAAGCCTTTGAATGAAGAGGAAGCTACCACCTCCCATGGCAAACAATTCCATTCTTAGATAGCTTTAAATATTATGAAGTTTGTCCTCATTTAGTCAACCAACATTTATTAAATGCCTACTATGTGCCAGGAATTGTACTAAGCATTAGGGGGTTACACATAAAGGAAAAAGACAATTTCTCCTCTCCAGTCATTCATAGTCTATTAGTCATGGCAGCACATTTTGCACAAAAAAAGTCTATATATGGAACAAATTGGAGATAATCCATAGAAGACCTTAGAATTCCAAGTTATCAGGGAAAAAAAAAACCTTCCTGTAGAAGGTGAGATTTTAAGTGGGACTTAAAGGAAGTCAGGGAAGAGAACTAGGTGAAGATCAAGAGGGAGATCAATCTAGGCCTCAGTTTTCCTCTATTAAAATTCTATCTAAATGCTCTTGGTTTCACCCTGGAGCCAAGAAGACAAAGTCGAATAATGCCTCTTCCACATGAAAGCCATTCAAATGCTAGAATTAAAATGCTGATTCTTCTCCAGGTTTCTTCATACCTTTAATTGATCTGTATCTGGCATGCTCTCAAGGCCCTTCATCAACTAGTTTACATCTCTCCCCAGTATTTTCTAGCTTATGAACATCCTTCCAAAAAGCAAAATCCAGAATTGGACACAATATTTCAGATGATCCATCCAAGACAGAGCAGAACAAGACTCTATACAAGTGGGGCGGATTATTGTATTAACATGTTTATTCTCCCCAAATTACAAGTTAAAATAAATTTAATTTTTTTAAAGCAATTGGGGTTAAGTAACTTGCTCAAGGTTACACGGCTAGTCATTATTTATGCGTGGGTGCTCATTTTCTGAGGCCGGATCTGATCGCGGGTCATCCCAACTCCGAGGCTGGCGCTCTTACTCACTGCGCCACCTAGCCGCCCCTTTCGGGCAATTGGGGTTAAGTAACTTGCCCAAGGTTACACGGCTAGGTTTTTGTTTGTGTGGATTAAGTGTCAGAGGCCGGCTCCGAACTCAAGTCCTTCTGACTCCAGGGCCGGTGCTCTATACACTGAGCCACCTAGCTGCCCCTAATAATTTTAATTTTTTAAAAGTTTTGAACTCCAAATCCTATCCTTCCCTTCCCCCTCCCCCATGGGAAGCAGGTTATACAAATACAGTTATGTAAAACATTTTCATATTAGTCATTATATAGAAAAAAATACTTTAATAAAAGTAAAAGAATGAAAAAAGAAAGTGAAAAATAGCATGCTTCAGTCTGTATTCAAACAATATCAGTCCTTTCTCAGGACACAGGTAGTATGCTTCATCATTATTCCCTTGGGATTATCTTAGATCATTGTATTGCTGAGAATAGCTAAATCATTCACAATTCCTCATCTAACAATATTGCTGTTACTATGTATGGCATTCTCCTAGCTCTGTTCACTTCCCTTTCCATCAGTTCATGTAAGTCTTCCCAAGTTTTCCTGAAATCATCCTGCTCATTATTTCTTATATACAATATTATTCTATCACACTCATATACCACAGCTTGTTCAGCCATTCCCCAACTGATGGGCATCCCTTTGGTTTCCAGCTCTTAGTCACCACAAAAAGAGCTACTAGAAGTATTTTGGTACAAATAGGTCTTTTCCCTTTTTCGGGGGACGTCTTTGTGATATAGACCTCTCAGTGGTATTGCTGAATCACAGTTTTATAGCCTTTTGGGCATAGGTCCAAATTGTTCTCCAGAATAGTTGGATCAGTTCATGAGAGGTGGATTCTTAAGAGAGTAATGAAATATAGAAGGAAAATGGAAGGGGCATGGGTTATGAAGAGCTTTAAGTGATAAAGGTTTTGTAACTGATCCTGTAGGTAATAAAGAGCCATCGGGATTCAATGAGCAGAGCCAAATATGGTCAGCCCTAGACTTCAGAAAAAATGACCTTGCAATACAAACCTTCTCCATTTTTATATATCCCTTTATAGTAAGTAAAGGGAGGAGAGTATCTCACTGGCAAAGAGATCTAGAGTAGCATCAAATCTATACTGGGCATAGTCTGAGTTAAAAGAAATTCATAATAGGACCAGAAACATAGAAGCTGACTAGAAAACAAAGTTTGGATTCTGTTTTCTTGTAATGGGAGGCAATTTGAGATTTTTGTTTAGTTAATCATTATTGTTGGAACCAAAAGAGTCTTTGCCGCAACCACCCCGATTTCCTTCCCAAAGACCTGCTAAGATAATGAATTTCCCATCAATAGCATCATGCTAAAAAACAAAAAAACAACAAAAAAATCCTCCCACCTTTATAAGATGACTGATATTTTACCCAAATCATAAGACTACAGGTTTAGAGCTAGAATGGACCTTCAATGTTCCTTAGGCTATTCTCCTTGCTTTGTAGATGAGGAAATTAAGCCTTAAGGAAGTTAATTGACTAGCCCACAGTTATTCAGATAGTAAGTGACACAGCTAGAATTGAAACTCAACCCCTATACTTTCAAATTCATTTCTCTTAGGGCAGCTAGGTGGCACAGTGAATAAAGCATCAGCCTTTGAGTCAGGATGACCCGAGTTCAAATCCAGCCTCAGACACTTAGCTCAAAAACTAGCCGCAAGTCACTTAGTCCCAATTGCCCCTCCAAAAGGCAAAAAAAAAAAAAAAAATTAAATTCAGTTCTTTTTCTGTCACCCTGTCAAAGATAAACCTTATCTTCTTGGAAACTTGTTTGGTTTTGGTTTTAATCTTTAAAAATTGGTTTAATGATGCAAGCACTCAGAAACAATCTGTTTTTATCAAATTCTCCATTTAACCTCTTCAAACACTCCAAATCTGTGAACTCAGAATTCACCGATGCCAGAGCAACATGAGATTACATATCTGTCCCTTGACTCTTCTCCATTATTTTCTTCCATGTTTAGATAGCAGTTCACTCCCTCTGCTATAGTTGCTCGATGGCATATCTACCCAGGACTTCTGTGGGTTGCTCCCTCCACAGAAGGGTATAGAATAGATGCTTTCTTGAGAAGGTGTTTAGGTTCTTTTACTGAATCTCTTCTATCTATATTAGTTTTAAGAGATTTATAGCCTGTTCTCCATTGTCACAATAGGTATTGACTTCCCCCAGTAGATATTTGACTTTATCTTCATTTCTTCTCTTTCCAGGAGAGTTTTAAACCTTCTTGTCATGCCCTCACCCTCAGTAGAGGGTCTTGTAACTAATTCTTGGATAGCTTTTTTCAACATTTGTCTTTTTGGGAATTCTAGAATGCATCCCTATTATCAATTAAAAGGCAGCACGCAGTCATTACTCCAGCTACCTTTGTGAGCACTGAAGTCAGTACCTGAAATTTCCCCAAATTATTCACGTCAGGTAAAGTCTATTCAATAGCTTTATCACTGTATTACTCAATGGATAACCTTGAATGGTTCTTAATGTGGTTCCATTCCAGCTAATGCACACCAATTTAGTGACTCATTCCTGCTGCTTGGTTTAGCTTTAAGTGAAATCACAACAGTAACAAACAAGACTATTTTAGTACTTTGACAGAACAAAACAATTTTAGTAAAACAATGACAGGGAGGAAGTGTGGTACAATGTAGAAAAAAAATTCTGTGTTTGACGGTAAGGGAACTGATTTTGATTCCTAGCTCTGTGTGAACAGGGGTGAGTTATTTAACCCCTCTGGGTCTACATTTCCTCATCTATAAATTGACTAAGTTGAACCAGATAACATCTAAGGTTACTTCCACTTATAAATCTATAATCTTATTATTTCATCTGTTCTGTAAAATCACATCAGAAAATTCTACTGTCTAATCATAACCTAGAAAATAACACATATACACACATATGTCTATACAAGTTCATATTGTATTATATCACATTATATTGCATTTGATATTATGTATTATGTCATGTTATAATACTATATACATATATTATATCATATATAACCTAAGGGCAGAAAATACAGTTTCAATAGATCAATTTAATGGTATAATGGTAAGGGAATTTGAAGATCTTCCCTACCCCTTCACAGGCCTAGGTAATTTGAAGATCTTTCCTGCCCCTTAAAGGGTCTCAAGTGGGTCTCCCAACAGGAAGGGCTTGACTGGGGGGAGGCTTGTTTTTCAGGAAGGCCCATGCCTTTTGTTACTTTGTAATTAAGCAATGGTCAGGAAGGTTGTGATGTCCTCTGTCCCTGAAGAAGGGTCTATATACTCTGAGATGAGGTTTTGCTTTGGGGCTCACTTATGAGAAGAGTTGTGTGATTTTGCCAGATGAGACTCTGAGTAGTCGTTCAACTTTGAAAACCCAGATGTTGGTGCTTCTCTCTCTGGTAACTAACTATGTATGTATGTAATGGTCAGACAACTAGAAGCCCTGTCTGTTGAATTGTATTATTTTCTCTTTCTGTATTTTTCATCTGTTTGTAATTTCTGTTTGTATTTTCTGAAGTTCAGGGTGCTGACTTTCTCCCCTGAACTAAGTGAATGATATATACATATATATATATATATATATATATATATATATATATATACACATGTGTATGTATATATATACATATGTATGTATGTGCATATGTATATGTATGTATATAGAGACGGTAATATATATACATATATGTATATATCATTCACTTAGCTCAGTGTGTGTATACACACACACATATGTGTATGCATGTGTGTATGTTTAGTTAAAGAATGTTGATCACTTTAAAGTTGCTTTCCTTTCCTAAAGCAGATCAAAGAACCTGTGCTAGCAGCCACCCTAGGTGTGCTAGCAGCCACCCTAGGTATGCTAGGGTGCTTGCTACTATAAATGGTAGAGTATTTTTAAAAAATAGAGATTTTAAACAATCCTTCCTCCCAAATGTAGTACCTAGAGACCTCTAGTTCAATTTACATACAGATAACCCAGAAAGCTATCCTGAGAATTGGAACACTTTGAGCCAAAACCCAATCAAATTCCTGTATGTAGTTCCCAACCAATGTGCTTACTTTTACCATTCAATCAGAAGACATGTTAGGTCAAAGCAAGATATACTTAAGCATGTAGCATAACAAATTAAGTGACAAGCAAATATCCACTCAAATAGTATTAGAATGTACTCTCTTACAGGTTACCATCTCACCAGTGAGGGAGAGAAGTCATGAAAAGAGCATGTGGTTATGGAGTAGACAAGGCAAAATCCAAATATAATGAACATAAATGACCAGGAAGGGGAGACATATAAAGAGGACACACACAGAAAGTCCATGTACAGTCAGGACATTTGTGTAGCTGGGATAACTCACACTTCCAGTTCCTCAGAAATGCTTCCTGGTCAGATACCATTATACTACTGTCTTCTTGATATTGTATGTTTATTCTTCACTGAGGACTCCTTATGGAATCATCACCCCTTAGCATTGATTGCATCACCCAATTCTCCACATATCCTCCCTGTACTAGGAATCTCTAATAGTCGTATTGTCACTGAGCGACGATCTGCTACTATCCAGGGGTTTTCCTCTAGCTTCCCTCTTGAGGGTCAGTTGCTATTCTCCACTAGCATCTACTAGGACGAGAGGTCCCTTAGCTCTCTGTCAAGAGACGGTTAAAGCTCTCTGTATGCATAGTCCAGGGTAGGAGTTGCAAACTACAACTGGTAGGCCAGATCCCTGTCCCACTTTTGTACATTAAAAAATAACAACAACAACAAACCATCTGTGGTTCCCAGGCAGTACAAAAGGTATATGGAAGATTTGGTTCAACAATTTACCTCTCTTCTAAGGTGCCACAACCAGGCAGGCAATAGAACCAAAGCTAAAGCTATCAGAAGCCCCAGACTAAATTTGTCTAGTTTTTTTTTTTTAATCACTTTTCTCCTGATACTACTTCAAAGTCTCTAGTAAGTTAACTTGAGGTTAGAAGATTATTTTTAATTCTTGTTAAATATGTAATTGTCAAGCTATGCCCCCACAACTAATTTCAAGGGGCTGAAATTACAAAGGAATTCTGTAGGGGCTAAGAGAGGATGCTCCCCATTGACCTGGGAATAAAAGCTGACAGGGCCACACCTTCACATTTCTTCTACATTCTTGCCTTTATTATTGAAGATCATTTTGTGTCACCAGAAAGAGGATTTAATCTAGCCTGAAGTTTCAGTCTAGGACAATCTGTTCTCCCTTTATCTTCCTCTTTCCTTCTCCCTGCCCCCTCTTTGTGGCAAAGAGTGTCCCAGAAACAACAAAAATCAGCTTATTTCTATCTGAAGACTAATTCATTTTAAAAATATGAAGATAAAATGAAGTTTAAGGGTAACAGACAACTCAGTGTAAGCTATGGCAATTCACCAGGAAGCAATGGGGTAGGGAGAGGTTAGCAAATCAGGGAAGAGATGGAGAATGCATAAATTCACCAGGTCCTACACCATGGTAAGGAGATACATTGAGGAGAAACAGCTAATCATTCTAAGTCGGTCACTACTTAATGAGACTGATAGGGATCAAACTGTTCATGATTATAATTTATGTCTGCTTCTCTTTCAGCTGACTCTTGTTCCTTTGCTTCAGCATCCCAGACATCTCTACTCCCCAAGATACTTAACAATTCCTGGACCTTCCCCATCCTAGATGGCTCCCTCCTCCCATGATCCTTCGGTACTTCTTTGCAGCTGGGAAAAACTACACTTTGTACAACGCTATAGGAAGCTACATAATTCATACTTTCCAACAACAAAGACTTCAGTTTGGCATTCTAGACAGCATAAAAGTGCTGGCCTCTCTATGCTTATAATTAGGAGACTTCAGCTTAGATAGAACATCTATCTCAATATCATCAAAACAAAGGTTTTAAGAAAGCTGGAAGACAATGATATCATCACTTTAAGAGAGTGTACTAACTAGTATGTGAGGAAAGGGAGAGGGAAGCTGCTTAGCAAGATGCTTACTTGTTAACAAAAAGAAAGGTCTCTTGGATGGATAAGATGTCTCCGTCTTAATTATGCTTATGATGCATGATATCATACATATCCAGTTTCAGCCTTAACATTACTCTGTGGGACTAAGACAATCTGCTGACTAATTAACACTTTTAAAAAAGGGATTAACACTTAGTTATCATTTGTTATGTTCTAGTAATGCACAAGACTGTGAAAGGATTGGATGCAAGAAAGGTAAGTTTTAATGGGAAGGAGGGAAGGAGGGGAGAGCTTACTCAGAATTATATGACATCCCAGTGATGAAATATTTTCCTGCCCAAGAGGTAATATAAGAGGAAGAATCAGAGGTGTCAAGGACAACCTTCCCTCATTCCTAATTATTATTTTTTTCTTGAAGATGTTGTATATGCAGGAGAGAAAAATGGAGAATATTAAATGCTTCAGCTAGCCTCTGTTTCCTGGGGAACAATGAAGTGGCTACAACTCACTCTCAGATGACAAACGGGACCCTGCCTTTACCATGTGGAAAGGTTTTGAAATGAAAAACATTTGGATTCAAACCTGTGGGAATTTCAGAACTTGATAACTAAATTGTATCACATCTTAAAACTTCAGCATGCTTGGGAGGTTTCCAGATTCTTTCTTTCTCACTGCTCCCATGCAAGAATTAACATTTCCCAAGCAGTCAATCTCATCTGCAAACTATTGCTAACATGACCTCTACCTGATAAAAGAGAGCAGTCTTGTTAGGAGATAACAAATTTGTTGGTGAGAATCAAAAACGTGCTTGGTCTTATTTTTGACTAGCACATATGTATGCTTATTGACTGGCCAGGATAGGATACTGTCACTAACACAGCAGTACCTCTCCCATGCTACAACCACTAGCTGCCATTCCCACTTCTTCTGCCACTTTCCATTTTAAACCACAGACACTTTCCTTATGGTCTTAATATGATTTACAATGATACCAGCTGTGGCCCAGAGTACTATCAGTCCCTTCCTAGAATGGGTTTGTCTCGTCTTACTTAGCCCTTGGTCATTGAATGGGTGTTGCCTTAGACAAACTGAGTCTAGGAAGACCTTAATTTAGAAAGGCCAAGGTTATACACTGCAGGTTTTTGCCTGTCATCTTGACTTTTATTTTGTCACTGGACTTCTATAACTTTGTAAGAGAGAGTGAAGCTGATGACTTTTATGAAGCTCTGCCTCACTTAAATCCAATTCATGGGTAAGTCAAGACATGACCCTCAAGGTGCCATTGATCCTCTTCAAGAATGAAGGACAAACAACAAAATAAATAGTTTCTTCCTTCTTTCACCTAGTCAAAGTCTATCTAACTATTCTTTAAAACCCATCTCATTTCTACCTCTTCTATAAAGTCTGTTCCACTATTCCATCTTTCCATGATCTTTCCCTTGTCTGAATGCCTAATGCTGTGATAGATCATTGTACTCCAGCATTGACTTCTATATAGATAGGTCTTGATAGACTTACAAATTTCTGTCCTACAAATTCCTTTGCGACCTTGAACTATCCTTTCTTCTTCGATGCTACCAAGGATATTTCCCCCTCTAATTCCCCTACTAATTGTTATAAGTTCTAACTCCTAGATTTTTACCACTAATTACATCCTTACACTGCTACTGAGCTCTCTGTTTGTTTGAAGCAAAGCAAAATAGTGAAAAAGAGCATTAGACTTGAAGTCAAGAAGATCTGAATTTGAATCCTTTTGCTGCAACTTGCTAGTTGTATGACTTCGGGCAAGTTGTTTCCTCATTTGTCAAAGAAGTAGGTTTAACAAAAAAGGTCTCTCAGATCCCTTTTAGCTCTGTGTTTAGAATTACATGATCCTATGATCTCATTATCAGCTATATCCCAACACCAGAACCAAATCCTCATATCTTTTCTTCATCTGGTCCAAACCTGCTAGTCTACTCTATCTTTGATTTTTTAGATCCTGCCCCTGACAGATATCACTGACAATGGTGGGGTAAGATAAAAGATCCAAGGCTTCAGATGCTTGGCTGTTGTGGGTAAGGAAAGGTATGTTCATGCTATCAGGATTGAAGATAGAAATATTCTTGGCATTATCCCAAGTTTAAACACTGAATGCATTTTACACTAGAAATATACTGACCCATTTCTAGAGTAGTAAAAACAGTATGGAATTCTGAAATATACTGAATTTTAAGTCTGGAGACCTGAGTTCCAGTCTAGACCATGCTTCTTAGTTACTGTATGACTTCACACAAGTTATCTTCCTTCTCTGGGACTCAGTTTCCTCATTTGTAAAATGAGAAGCCTGGACTAGATAACCTGTGGGGACCATTGCAACTTTAAGAACCTATGAAAATCTGTACATGTATTACATCTCAGACAGACTAAATGTTATGTAGACTGTTTTGGACTGGTCTATCAACCTATCCAAAGTTACACTGGGGAAAGAATTCATTCCAAGTGCCAATCAATTTGAAGATATTTGCAGCAGCAGCAGCAAACCCTCATGCCAGAGGTATTAGTCCTCCATGACCATCTCATATAACCCATTTTCTGACATTTTCAAGGCTGCTCATCAACCTCTGTTGTCTACCTTTCACCCCATTCTCAACTGTGGCTCCAAAAAAGCTATATCATGTGCAGCAGCCACAGCCCACTAAAACCATCTTGACAGATGGGCTAAACCAGGTTGGTCTCAAATCACCACTGGTGATTTAGGGGGGATGTGTACCCAAAGCATCTGAAGACCGGGTAATGTGTGAATGAGAAAAAAATTGTTCCGATGGCCATAAAAAAAGACTGAAACAGACATTGTGGAGAGCCTAGAGCTTGGTCTGATATCAAAGACACCATTACATCCTGACTTCTGTCCTGCCACTGGATGTCAGTGGCTCTGGAAGAGACAGTCAGACAGGTGACTTTGTTCAGCTCTGCCTGACTTAAACCCAATTCACTTGCATGTCAAGACATCCCCCTGTGATGTTGTTGGTTCTCCTTGAAAAAGGATGAACACCATCATCATCATCATCATCATCATCATCATCATCATCATCCTCATCCTCATCCTCACCATAATTATTTTAATGTGATAGGGGACTCCTCTGTATTATTTGTGATATACTACTGTGTCTGCTCTCAAGATGATCACAATCTAATGTATCTTATGTGCTTCACATGTATATCACTGTCCTCCCCCTCCTCCACTGATACTTTCAGTTTCCTAAGTTTCTTTCTTTGTATCCCTCACACCAAGCACCTTGCCTGACATATATAAGCATCTAAGAGTTTATTGACTGGGGTGGGGAGTGGGAGAGGAGAGCAGGGAGGGTGATCCAAGATGGAGGAGTAAAAACAAGAACCTGGTGTGACCACCCACTTCAAACACTTCCAGTACATGTAAAAAATTACTCTAAACAAATTTCAGAGCTACAAAACCCACAAAGTGACAGAGAGAAACAAATCTCCTGCTGAAGGAAGCCTGGCAGGACAACAGGAAGGCTCTATCCCACTGAGCTGGGAGGTAAGCACAGTCCTGTGTGAGCCACACGAGCACCAACCAGTGGCACAGACTGGCCAGTGCAGACTTCAGGAGAGTGAATCACCAGCAGTTATGGTGCTTTCCAGACTTCTCAACCCTTAAATCCCAAAAAGAAAGTAAAAGGTCAGTAGGGAACTCTGCTGGAACTGGGTGATAGAAGAGTGTTGTCCAGGCTCTGCCCCCAGGTTGAGAGTTGGAGGAGGTCCTGCAGTTGCAGCTGCTGCCTTGTTGTTGCCTTCAGAGCTCCTGGCCTGCAGATCACAGGGTGACCAAGCTACCATTCACAGGGTAATCACTCTTGCTTTGACCTACTTGGATCTAGGTCGCATTATTGGGTAGTGGTCCTGGGGTGTCTGTGCCAGAGCATGTAGGGGCTGTAGAGAAGGCACTGTCCTAATAGCTCCAGCACCTGTAAAAACCCAAACAATTTGGGACACATCTCTCTACACTCTGGAAACAGAGTTCCACTGTGGCAAAGAGCTCAACGGTCAAGTAATTGACTGTCAAGATGAGCAAGCAGAGGAAGTAAAATCAGACCATAGATTCCTTTCTTGGGGAAAATGGATCAAATCATGGAATGGGAGGAAGACAATGAAGTCAGAACTCCTGCATTAAAAACTTCCAAGAAAAATATCAACTGGTTATAGGCCATGGAGGAGCTCAAGAAGGATTTTGAAAATCAAGTAAGAGAAGTAGAGGAAAAATTGGGAAGGAAGTGAGAATGATGCAAGACAATCAAGAAAAACAAATCAACAGCATGCTAAAGGAGACCCCCCCAAAATACTGGAGAAAATAATACCTTATAAAATAGACTAACTCAAAAGGCAAAAGAGGCCCAAAAAGCCAATGAGGAGAATGCCTTAAAAAGCACAATTTGCTAGATGGAAAAGGAATTTTAAAACCTCCCTGAATATAATAATTCCTTCAAAATTAGAATGGAGCAAATGAAAGCTAATGACTTTATGAGAAATCAAGATACTATTAAACAGATCCAAACAAATGAACAAATAGAAGGCGATGTTGAATATCTCATTGGAAAAACCACTGACCTTGAAAATAGATCCAGGAGAGAAAATTTAAAAATTATTGGACTACCTGAAAGCCATGATCAAAAAAAAAGAACTTAGAAATCATCCTTTAAAAAATTCTCAAGGAAAATTGCCCTGATATTCTAGAATGAGAGGGAAAATATAAACTGAAAGAATTCACTGATCTCCTCTTGAAAAAGATCCCAAAAAGAAAACCCTTAGCAATATTATAGCCAAATTCCAGTGTTCCCAGGTCAAGGAGAAAATACTGCAAGCAGTCAGGAAGAAAGAATTTGAGTATTGTGGAAACACAATCAGGATAACATAAGACCTAGCAGCTTCTACATTAAGGGATTAAAGGGATTGGAATATGATATTCTGGAGGTCAAAGGAGCTAGGATTAAAACCAAGAATCACCTACCCAGCAAAACTGAGTATAATGTTTTAGGAGAAAATATGGTCATTCAATGAAATAGAGGATTTTCAAGCATTCTTGATGAAAAAACAGAGTTGAACAGAAAATTTGACTTTCAAATACAAGAAGCAAGAGAAGCATGGGAAGTTAAATAGGAAAAAGAATCATAAAGAACTTGTTAAAGTTGAGCTATCTACATTCCTACATGGAAAAATGATAATTGTAATTTATGGCACTTTTCTCAGTATGAGGGTAGTTGAATGGAATATATACATACACACATATTTGTCTACATACATACATATATATGCATGTATAGGGGGGTATATGTGTGTATAAATACATATGTGAGTGTTTATATATGTATGTACATGTATACATAGACAGAGGGCACAGGATCAGTTGAATAGAAAGTGATTATAAAACATAAAATTAAGAGGTGAGAAAGGAATTTATTGGGAGAAGGAGAAAGGGAGAGATAGATTAGCATAAATTATCTCATTTAAAAGAAGCAAGAGAAAACTGTTAAAATGGAGGGGAAGAGCAGGAAGTGAATGGTCAACCTTACTCTCATTGAATTTGGCTTAAGGAGGGAACATACATACTCAGTTGGGTGTCTTACCCTACAGGAAAATAAGGGGTTAGGGGATAAGAGGGGGGATGATAGAAGGGAGGGCAGATTGGGGTAGAGGGTACTTAGAAGCAAACACTTTTGAAGAAGGACAAGGTCAAAGGATAAAATAGAATAAGTTGGGGGGTGGAATGGGATGGAGGGAAATATAGTTAGTCTTTCACAATATAACTACTATGGAAATGATTTGGGCAAATACACATGTACAACCTATATTGAGTTGCTTATCTTATCCAGTGGGGGAGGGAAGTAGGGAAATAATCTGGAACTCAACATTTTAAAAACAAATATATTTTTAAAAGAGTTTATTGACTCACCAATTGTTTGGACCTATCATCTACTCTAAATTTCAAGGCTGGTCTCCTATTTCTAACTGAACCTTCTCCAAAAAAGACCAAAATACAGCACAGCATGGCAGTAAGGGAAAGGGCATTTACTTAAAATACTGGCACACAAAAATTAAGGCATTGAATAGATCAGTAAACACTACCCACTTCTGAAATTACTCCCTCCCAATTCTCTAAACTTGGAATGTTGTGAATTCATTTGTTTCAAATCGCTGGCCTGGTGTCACAGTCCAACACTGTAAGTAGGGGAATAGGAAAGATGAGTTTGATATCCATTCATTCTCGTTCCTTGGGGGAATGTGAAAGGCTTGACAGAGATTTGCCCTATATATGAAGGCAACACCTGGAAACCATACTTTTTGCCACTGGCATATAGTCTCAGCATCCTCAGGCTACTTTTCCACCAGGATGCCAACCATAAAGAGAGCTTGACTGCTTTCCCTCAGCAACTGAAGGGCAGCTTTCTTCTTCTAATTCCTGCTACTGCCCCCCATCACTGGAGAACACTGCCTTTTTAGGCCCCAAGAGTAGGGATGGGATGGAGCCAGCCCTCCCAGGCTATTGAGAACTGGTTGTTAAATTTTCATGGGAACATTTACACTTTGGCAAATGCTACAAAGCGAGGTCTTATATATTCCCTTGCTAATTGTCCAGACTTAAGAATATGATAGAGAAAATAGTAAAGGGGGGCAGAGCCAAGATGGCAGTGTAGAAGCCGGAAAAATCCATGAGCTTCACCCATAACCACCTCAAATACCTATAAAATATGACTCTAAACAAACTTTAGAGCTACAGAACCCACAAAGTGACAGAGAGAAACAAACCTCCTGCTGAAGGCAGCCCAGCAGGCAGACAAGAAGTGTCCATTGCAGAGCTGGGAGGAGAGCCCAGCCCCTTGTGAGCCTGCAGGTTTTAGCCCCAGGGCCACCCCGCCTAGCTGAGGCTGGAGGGACTTCAGGAGAGTGGATCACCAGCATCTATAGTCCTTTCCAGAATTTTCAACCCATAAATGCCAAAGGCAAAATAAAAGGTTAGTGTGGACTTTGGGAATGGGGGATTGAGAGTATGGTCAGGCCTCTGCCCCCAGAGGGAGAAGTGGCCAAGGTGGTGGCTATGCAGCCGCCTTCACATGACTGCTTCAGAGCTCCTAGCCTGCAGATTGTAGGGGAACCAAGTGACCATTCTGAGGGGTAATTGCTCTTACTTTAATCTGCTTGGATCTGGACTGATATCTTGGGTGGAGGTCCTGGGATGTGTGACTAGGTGCCAGAGCTGGTGAAGGTTTCAGAGAGGGCACCCAACTAATAGCTCCAGCACCTGTGAAAACTCCAGCAATTTGGGACAAAAATCTACTCTCTGGGAGCAGAGTTGTACTGTGGCAAAGAGAAAATGTTAATAATAGAAATCCATCCTGCATACATACTTGGAGAGCCACTTGTTAAACATTTACCTGCACAGCTCTACCCCAGAAGCATAAGACATTAGGATGAGAAGGAGGACAGCAAAAGACAATGCTTCTGTAATCAGAAAACATGCATTCTGAATTTAGGTAATTGATTATCTATCACTAGCTGTGTGATCCACAAGGGGATGGTGGTCACCCTAGGCCTCAGCTTCTTCATCTGGCTTTAGGTGGTTTGATGAAATGACCTCTGTCTAGTTCTCAATATATCAGCTTATGATCTATAAGTCCCAGCAGTCACAAGATCATACATTAAGGGTGCGGCTAGGTGGCGCAGTGAGTAGAGCGCCGGCCCTGGAGTCAGAAGGACCTGAGTTCGGATCTGGCCTCAGACACTTAACCCACACAAACAAAAACCTAGCCATGTGACCTTGGGAAAGTTACTTAACCCCAATTGCCCTAAAAGGGGTGGCTAGGTGGCTCAGTGAGTAAGAGCACCGGCCTCGGAGTTGGGATGACCCGAGATCAAATCCGGCCTCAGAAAATGAGCACCCACACATAAATAATGACTAGCTGTGTAACCTTGAGCAAGTTACTTAACCCCAATTGCTTAAAATAAAAATAAATAAATAAATAAAAAAGATCATACATTAAGAAATGATAAGCTCCTTAGAAGAGTCCAGCCCTCCCAGTTCATAAAGGTCCACAGAGATTAAGTGACTTGTCCAGGGTCATACAACTGCTTAGTGTGTGAGCTAGGATTTGGACCCAAGTCTCTCTGTCTCTCTATCTACTCTCCTATGCTACCTCTACCATATTAACTTATCCTTTTGTCTCCATATTTCAGCAACTCATTCATCTCTGTCTCCAGATTAGTTCCTCCTTTTCCTCTGCTTCTACCTTTGATAATCCACATTTTATTTCTTTTACTTTCTTTTCAAAAAGTTCTTATGTGAGCATACACATATTGGAGCCATTGGGAGAGTGGGGAGAGGCGGTAGGGGGAGGGAAGAAGAGGAGGCTGAACCACCTCTATAACTCTATACTGCACTAGTTGCCAGATCTTGGTAGAGCAATAACTTTTGTCTTTTTCATTCTGGCCTGTTTAAAAAGTAGCCCTATAGCAGAAGGGTGCCTGGAAGTGTGCCCTCACACTAATCATTCCCTACAAGACAATCTCATTAAGGGCTCTCCTCAAAGATGAACTCCAATCCCTCTTGAAAACCCATTCTTCCTGTTACCCTAGTCCCTGTGCTTACTCCTTTCTTGACTGATGCTGATTATTTTTATAGGAATCTTGCCAGAGGGATTGTTTCAGCTTGGCTATTGACAAGAACTTTGGGAGGTCTAATTTTATTTGGAGGAGTTGTCAAGTCAATGCCATACTTTTAGCTCAGATAGAAGGGGAGGACTAAGCAGAATGCTTTTGCTAAAGGAATCCGCATCTAGATGAGATCTTAGAATCATAGAACGGTTAGAATCTAGCCACTTGCTGAGGTGTAAACCCAGGGATGCCCAAAACTTTTGAGGTGGAGATTGTGCCCACACAAAATCTGTTGAGGTTTCATGATGTGTTGTAGTGGACATGTCTCAAAGAATTCAGAGTCGGACCACTTCTAATGCAAGTATAGGCATTTATTGAGATTGATGCCTCTCCCAAAGTGGGCTAAGTTCCAAGAGGAACCAGCAACTTCAGAGAAAGCAAGATGGATTTTTATAGGATAAAAGATGCTTATTACACAACCAAAATTTACATAGAATATAGGAATATGATTAATATTAAAAAGGCAGGAGGAGTTTGCTAAGGGATTAGGTAATGGAAGAGGGGTCCCATCTATGACTGTGTGGTTAAATATTCAAGTGGTGCTGCCTATCAATTGGCTAGTTATTGTGGTTCTGTCTGATCAAGATAGATAGTTAGGTATTGTGGTCCTGTCTTGGGCTAGATGGAGGATGTGATTGTGACTGAATACAAGAGCACATCTGTTTCTGAGGGAACAGGTCTGGGGTAACCAAATGGGTGACCAGGTAGAGGCAGTATCTGGGTTTCCATCATATGGACACACCTGCTGTTTCTGTGGGAATTACGTGTTTGGGGACACACCTGTTGTTCCACTGAGCAGTGAGGCATATATGAAGAAGTTAGGACATTGTCAGTAGGGCTAGGTAGGTACAGTGGGCCTGCTGTTCATTGGGGCTAGGCCTATAATGAAGTTAGAATATTGGGGCTGGGGGCAGTTTTATTAGGATTCCTCACACTCATTTGGTCAACTAAAAAGTAACAATTTGGTTTTTTTAATCCTCTAAGTAGCGATAATCATACTTTGGGGGCTATTATGGGAGTCAAATATGATGATATATGCAATATGATGTGTGTATCTATATGTATATATATAATATGCATCAAGCATATTATATTGTGATATAGCTATAAAGCACTCAGCATAAAGTTCTTTGTAATAATAAAGCATAATGAATTATATAATGTGTAAATATATTATTTCTGAGTTTATATGTTTATATGTAATTATGTTATCATATATAATATATGCATATGTGTAATATAATGCTTTTGGCATTCAGTGGTACAGTAAATAGAGCTTAAGACCTAGAATCAGGAAGGCTTATCTTTGTGAGTTCAAATCTAGCCTCAGACACTTCCTAGCTGTGTGGACCTGGGCAAATCACTTAACTCTGTTTGCCTTACTTTCCTCATCTGTAAAAAGATCTGGAGAAGTAAATGGCAAACCACTCCAGTATTGTTGCTAAAGAAAACTCCAAATGGGGTCAGGAAGAGTCAGATTGAACGACAACAATGTAAAGCATTAGTTAAATAGGAGTTTGAGGAAGCATGTTATATAGAGATTTGACCTTGGAGCCTGGAACACATGGATTCAAGTGCTACTTCTGATACATACTGGCTCTGGGAAAGCTTAACCTCTCTGTGCTCGGTGCAGCTAACCTTTCAAGTAGAAAAAAAAGTCAGATCAAGCCAATAATTATTTATTAAGTGCCTATTGTATGCAAGGCAATATGCTAATCTCTAGGAATACAAAGAAAAGCAAAACACAGTCCAGAATCTTAAGGAATTCAGTCTAATGGGGGAGATGACATCTAAACAACATACCAAAAGAAAATCTCCAGAATGGAGAAATTGGAGGCATGTTAACTTTAAAAGAGATTGAGAAAGTCTTCTTGCAGAAAGTAAGATTTTAGCTAAGACTTGATGGAAGTCAGAAAAGCTATAAGGAGACAAAGATGAGGAGGGAGACAATGCCAGCTATGCAGGACAGTCAGGAGATGGAGTATCCTGTAAGAAATACAGAAAAGGAAACTATTATCACCAGATAATAGATGAAGGGGAGTAAGTTACAAGAAAACTGGACATATGGTAAGGGACAAGGTTTCATGCAGAGCTTTAATAGCTAGAGTATTTGCTCCTGTAGTTGATAGGGGAACATTTGAGTTGATTAAATGGGGATTAAAGGGACTGACACAGTCAGACCTATATTTGAGGAATATAAATTTGACAGCTGAGTAGAGAATGTACTGGAATGGGAGGGAGACTGAAGGTGTATAGATCAATCAGAAGACTATTCACTAGTCTAGGTATGAGGTGCTCAGGTGTACCTGCATGGTAGCAGTGTCAGAAGAAAGAAGAGGATATATAAAATGGATGTTGTTGATGGTAGAAATAATAGAACTTGGCAACAGATTTGGGGATATTGGGGATGGGGAGGGGTGAGAGAGAGAGTAAAGTGTCCAGGATAATATCAAGATTGTAAGCCTGGCTGACTGGGAGGATGATAGTATCCTTAACAATAAAAAGGAAGTTTGGCAGCGGGGAGGGGTAGAGATGGGGAATAAAGATAATGAGTTCAGTTTTGGACATATTGAGTTTAAGATTTCTATAGGACATCCAATTTGAAATATCCAATAGAGCTCCAAAATGCATTGGCAGAGAGGTTTTCCTCACTTGGGAGTTCCCTGTACAGGTGAAAGCACAGATTCAATCACTGTCCCTTCATACAAGCATTTTTGTTGCCTCCCCTTGCACCCTACCTCCCAGCTGCTAGTGTCTTTGCATATAGGTTACATTTTGTCCACTTTGTATGTGACCTGTATGTAACTATAGATAAACCTTTCTCTATCATTAAATCCAATACTAATTGAGATCATAGAGTATCTATTTCATAGTTGTATATCCAGAACTTAGTAGTATGTACTTCTAGTACATAGAAGATGCTTAATAAATGTTTATTAGAACTCACTATTGAACAAAAACTGCTGGGAAAACCAGAAAATAGCATAGTAGAAACTAATTATAAGCCAACATCTTATACCATATATAAAGATAAAGTCAAAATGGTTACATAATTTAGATATAAAAGTTGATACTATAAGCAAATTAGGAGAGCAAGGAATAGTTTATATACCAGGTTTAAGGAGAATGGAAGATTTTATGACCAAACAGAGATAGAGAACATTATGAAATGGAAAATAAATTATTTTGGTTACATTAAATTGAAAGGTTTTCTATAAACAGAGCCAATGAAACCAAGATTAAAAGTGAAGCAGAAACCTGGGAAATATTTTTTTGCAACCAGTGCCTCTAATAAAGGTCTTGTTCCTAAGATATATAGAGAACTGAGTCAAATTTATAAGAATACAATCAATTCCCCAATTGATGAATGGTCAAGGGATATGAACAGGCAGTTTTCAGATGAAGAAATTAAAGCTATTTATAGTCATATCAAAAAATGCTCTAAATCACTATTGATTAGAGAAATGCAAAACAAAAGAACTCTGAAGTACCACATTACACCTATAAGATTTGCTAACATGACAAAATAGGAAAATTAAAAATGTTGGAGAAGATGTGGGAAAACTGGGACACCAATGCATTGTTGGTGGAGTTGTGAACAAATCTAACCATTCTGGACAGAAATTTGGAACTATGCTTAAAGGACTATCAAACTGTGAATACCCTTTGATCCAGCTGTGGTATGATTGATTTTGATAGACTTAGTTCTTTTTAGCAATATAAAGATCTAAGACAACTCCAAAAGATTTGTGATGGAAAATGCTATCCCAATCAAGAAAAAGCATTATGGAGTCTGAATGTAGATTGAAGCATATTATTCTCTCTCTCTCTCTCTCTCTCTCTCTCTCTCTCTCTCTCTCTCTCTCTCTCTCTTTCTCTCTCTCTCTCTCATTTCTTCTTTCTCATGCTTTCTCCCATTGATTCTAATTCTTCTCTACAACATGACTAATGGGAAAACATATTTAATATCAATCTATACCCTATATCAGATTGCATGCCATCTTGGGGAGGGGGCAGATGAGAGAAGGGGAGAAAATTTAGAACTCAAAATCTTATGGAAGTGAATGTTGACAACTAAAAACAAATAAATTAACTAAAAAATAAATATTTACTGATGGATTGATTATTTCTCCCTGTCTTTTTATATACGGGCTGATCTCATGCCTGCAATTCTCTCCCTCCTCATTTCCGCCCTTTAGAATCCCTTTTGAAGTTTACTTGAGAGGTATGTCCTTATACCTTATTCCCCACCCCTTGCCTAGAATCAACCATACACACACACACACACACACACACACACACACACACACACACACACACACACACATATATATACTTACCTTTTTGCATGTTATTTCTCCTCAATAAAATATAAGCTTTTTGAGAGTAGATACTTTTTTTGTCTTTGTACTCCAACACCTACTTCAGTATTGGCACACAGTTGGTATTCAATAATGCTAATTCTAGCTATGACCTATATAGTGCTTCAAGGTTAGTAAAGTGCTTTAGAAATATTATTTCATTTCAGCCTCACAATAACCCTGGGAATTGTGTCCTATTATTATCTCCATTTTAAAGATGAAGAAACTGAGGGAGATGTAAGTTAAGTGATTTGCCTAGGGTCACATAGCTAGTAAGTGTCTGAGGCAGAATTGAACTCAGGTATTTCAGATTTCAGGTTCAAGAACTATTGTTTTCTTTATATCCCAAGTGCTCAGCACACCACTTCACACATAGTAATCACTTAATAATTAATGATTGTTGGCCGACTGAAGGGTAACATTAGACCATTTTCTTTCTCTGGAACACTTAAATGACACATTTCAAAGTCTTTCTTAAATGGAAAAATGTGAATACAATTCAAAATTAATGTTTATGATTTTTATTATTTTCTTACATTTATGAGTGTTTGTTTGAAAGATGAACCATATGAACAGTGAAAAGTGGTTATTATTAATATTATGCAGCAATCATAATACCTAATAAATAGTGCTACTACACTTGGACTCCTTCCTTAAGATTATTCAATATTTATAAGATGGAGGAAACCAAGATGATTCAATTGAATATTCTAAAAAGAATGTATATTATTATTTCTTCTTAATTATAATTTCCAAATTTAATGCACATCAATGGAGCTCAGATGCTTTTGTCTGCAACTCCACGTGGAATAGAATCAACCTAGTAATGTTGTCTAGCAGGGACTGACTCTGAATATAGACAAAAGAGCCCTGGTACCCTCCTGTTCCCAGACACTGCAAGTGGGAGGGATGAGTGTTGGGAGCCAAAGAAGCCTGAGCCAGGACTTATATCTGATTCTGCACTCAGGTATCTTTGGGTGGCCAGGTCTAAACGTGATGTCTTTTGAGGATTGCGCTTCAGCTTTGAAATCTGCTCTCAATTGTATCCTTTTATGACTGGAGCTGCATTAGCAGGTACCTGAGGCCTAGATCTAAGGCTCTGTCCCAAAACTTTAGTTGTTCAAAAACTAAATATTTGAATTCTTAGGTGGTCAGTTCCTATGCAGATGGACTTGATGATATGGCTTTGGCTTCAGGCCTTGAAGCCAGCTCTCAAGAGCATCCTTTGTGATGTGACTGCATATGAAAGGGGGTAACTAACTTTTCCAAGACTTTCTGGCACCTAGAGAACAAAAGACCTTACTGCCCGGCTACTTCCAGGATATGACAGACTAAGATAATGATATGAATGCTTGAGATCCCTTCCATCCCTTCCTTTGTCTCCTTGCTCTATAAAAACCTTGTTCTAAGACTCAATAAATGGAGTTCATCATTCTTTCTTGAACTACCCACATGGCCTGGTCATTTCTTATTCACTTCTCTGGATCATGCTAAGTGCTGGACACTGAGCAGCCCATGGCAGATGAGTATGACAAAACTTCAGACTATGCTCTCCTCCTTGTCTGTTCTTCTTCTCTTGCCCCAAAGATTCACTGTATCCTTCCTTCTCTCCTTCCTTCCCTCCCTTCTCATCTCCTCTATGCCTTTTGTCTTTCTTTTTCATTTTCTCTGTTCCCCTGATTTTAAGCATATGTGTGTCTTCCCATGTCACGTGTAGTTGGCTAAATGCTTCCTGCTCTAAATTTTCAACAGAGAATTCATTGGAAAGAAGCAAGCAAGCATTTATTAAGTACCTACTATGTACCAAGGACTAGTGAGCAGACAGAGGTTAAGTGATTTGGCCAGCATCACACAGCTAGCAAATGCCCGAGACTGTTTTTGAACTGAGGTCTTCCTGACTCCAAGCCCAACATTCTATTCATTCCAACTCCTGGTTACCTTTCTGTGTTTTAAATGTTAGGATCATGGAATGTTGGGGCAGCTAGGTGGCACAGTGGGTAGAGTACAGGTTCTGGAGTCAGGAAGACCTGAGTTCAAATCTGACCTCTGACACTTATTATCTTTGTGACCCCGGGCAAATCATTTAACTGTTTGCCTCAGTTTCCTCACCTATAAAATGAGCTGGAGAAGGAAATGACAAACCACTCCAGTATCTTTGCCAAGAAAACCCTGAATTGGATCATGAAGAGTCAGATTATGACTGAAAAAAATGACTGAACAACAATAGCACTGAATATTTGAGGCCACTAGATGGCTGGGTGGCTAAAGCACTAGGCCTGGAGTCAGGAAGACATGAGTTCAAATCCAGCCACAGACAATCATTAGCTGTGTGACCCTGGACAAGTCAATTAATCTCTATTTACCTTAATCCACTGGAGAAAGAAATGGCAAATGACTCCAGTATTTTTGCCAAGAAAACCCCATACAGGGTCACAAAGAGTGGGATGTAATTGAATGACTGAACAGTAACATCATATAGTGTTCAGGGATTTTAGAAAGGGACTTTAGAAATCTTCTAGTCCCCAAAGAGGGAAAGTGACTTTCTCAAGGTCATATTATACAGTTAGCAACAGAGTTAGGGATTAGATCTTCAGTCCCTGCTCTTTCCACCACCACATGCAGCCTTTCCTCCAGGCGTCACAGGAACCAAAGAAATAAATAAATAATCTTGGCAAATCACTGCCTTGCACAGTTCCTCAAGCTAATTGTGCTCATTGTTAAGAAGATGAATAAATGATAATGGGACATTGTTTTCTTTCTCATTAGAATTTCAAAATCACCAGAGTAATAGATCATTTTGTACCATTTTCTGTTTTCCTGCTTATCCTAATAATAAGTTATCACTGAATTTTAATGGTAGAACTTCATTTTTTGTCATAAATTCACAGGGAAAAAATAGGCTTGGATAATGTTACCGTGGTAACTCCAATGGTTTGAAATGAAAAATTTGGGCAGACATCAGATCGTTGGCTGGAAGAGGGAAGACTCTGCATGTACTCCAGACAAAAGCAGAAATTTCCATCTTCAAAAGTCATTTACATCTATGGGTACAGGGACAGAGGAGGCAGTGGGAAGATTTATCAATGAGTAAGGCTTTGGCTTTCAAAAAAGAGAGAGTTCCCACAGAAAATGCTATTTGAAGATTTCTCTATATGATGCTTTTGCGGGCTACAATACAAATAACTTATAATCAGCTCTCATATACCTCTTTAAGGTTTAAAAGGCACTTTTCCATATGAGAACATTTGACAACAACCTTGTGAGGCAGGTGCTCTTATTATCCCCATTTTATTGTCATGTTTTCCGTTCATTCTCGAAGAGGACAATGACATCAGGGGGGTAATGACATGACTTACAGTTGACTTGGATTTTAGTGGAGGGCTGTGCAAGGTCACCAGCCTCACTTTCTCCTCCAAGGCCATAAAGGTCCAGTGACCAGATATTCATCAGGACAACTACAGATGGCCCAGGATGCAATGGGATACCCTGGCACTTTTAGGCTAAGGCCTTTTCAAGCTCCCACTTAGAGTGAGGTAATGCCCATTCAGTGAATAGGCCTCTTTAAGAAGTGAGTCAAGGAATGGCCTCTTTCATACACACACACACACACACACACACACACACACACACACACACACACATACAAGTATATACACAGGTCTACATATATGTACATATGCATATGTGTATTGTGCACACATGCATATACATGCACATATATTCGTGTGTGTGGATGTGTGTATATGCATATATACAATATACACAGTGCATACATACTACTTACTATTTGCATTCACTCTTTGCTAGAAGGGCAGGGATCCATTATTGCCCTATCTGTGAGCTCCAGTAAAAAACGAGCTTTAGTCTTTGAGAAAGAAATCTAGCCAGTAAGCCACAAGTTAATGAGGCCGCTTTTCCTTTTTTTTTTTTTTTAAACAGACAAGGTAACTGAGACAGTAAGAGATTTAGTGACTTGCCCAAGTTCACAGACCTAATCAATGTCTGAGGAAACTTTTGAACTCATGTGTTCCTGAAACCAAGGTCAACTCTCTATCCACTGTGCCACTTAGCTGCTTAGGGTAACTGTTTCCTTAGCAGTGAATTTTCAATACAGTTCAATAAGCACATTATCAAACATCAGTTAAAGACTAAGTCCTGTGCTAAACTCTAGGGATAGAAAGACAAAAAAATAGACCTTGTACTAAAAGAGCTGACATTCTGTTGGGTGTATATAACATATAATCCAGTAAAAAATACAAAATATACAGAAAGTAATTCCAAGAAAGAGAGGCTCATAATTGAGGGAATCAGAAAAGGTCTGGGGTAGAAGACGGTACCCGAACAATGCTTGAAAAACCAGGGTTCCTACCAGAAGAGGTAAGGTAGGAGTGTGTTCCAGATGTGAGGGCTCTCCTGTGCCAAGGCATGAAGGTGGGAGATCTAAGTATAGATGCAGAAAACCTAGATGGGAATTTCTGCCAGAATGACAGAATGTCATCTTATGACATAAGATGGAAAGTATAACATTAAAGGTTTTAAATTTCAAGTTGAAGAGTCCGAATTTTAGTTTAAGTACAAAAGACAGCCAAAGTGATTTTTGAGTGAGGTGTGTAGTATCTTTGATCTGTATTTTATGGATTTTAATTTAACAGCTAAGTAGAAAAGTAAAAAGTAGAGAGACAAGATGAAGGCAGATCAATTAAAAATAGCTAAAATTTACATGAAGTTTTAAGGATTGCAAAATACTTTATATATACATACATATATATATATATATATATATATATATGTATATAATATCATTTGATCTTCAAAATAGTCCTGGGAGCTTGGGGGCATTATTATCTTCATTTTTTTTCAGTGTGGAAACTGAGGCTTTTAGAGGGTAAGTGACTTGTCCAGGGTCAATACATATATGAGATAGAATTCAAACCAAGGTCTTCCTGACTCCAGAGCTAATACTCTATTATACTTCCTACATGCCTCTAGAAAGCTACTTCAATTGTCTAAGAAAAAGAGACAATGAGGGATTAAATCATGGTAGAAGATGTGGGAGGAGCAAAAAAGGAGATAGATGGAGAGATATAGCAAAGTTAGGGTGGTCAAGGCATATCAATTAATTGAATATAAGGATTAAGGGAGAGGGAAAAGTTAATAGTAATTTCAAAGTTGTGAATTGGTTTAAATAAAACGATGGTAATGCCATCAAAATAAATAGAGAGATAACTTTGGGGAAGGTATAATGAGTTACAGTTTTGGACATGTTGCATTAGACATGCCTGTGGGACATCCAGGTAGAGATATATAGCTTAATGCAGGAATGGAAGTCAGCAGTGAGACTGGGGCTAGATATATAGATTTAAAGTTTGTCTATGTAAAGATGATGTCAAAACATGTCATGAACCATCAGTGCCATGAATAACTCAGACCCAGTCAGGAGTGATGCACAATACATGATGTTTATTATAAAGGAAGGTGTAAATGCCTAGGGCCAGATATGGCATAGGAAAGACTGATGGAAGCTGTCCCCCTAGGAGGTGTCCAGGATTGCCCCATTAAGACTACCAAATCATGGCTTCCATTGTGCAGAGTCAAGTGGGCTCCCCCATCCTGCTAGTGAGTCAGCCTGTGATGTTAATGGAATAGGAAGATCTTCCCTGAACTTTAATAAGCTTATGTGAGCAGATGTGTCCCTTTTCCCCTTGCAACAGGAGCTGTATTCTCAAGTCTAAATGTACACAGGCATTTCAATCAGGATATCTTGTTGTTTTCACAGCTATGATAACATACCGAGTCACATAGAGCTCAATGGGGGAGGAATTTGCCTAAGAGGAGCTTGCTTAGGGTAGGCTTGCTTATAGGAAGGCTTTCACACTTTTTGGTACTAAGCTAATTAGGAACTGAGTCACAGGGTTGTGATGCCTTCTGGCTCTGAGTCTATTAGTTGAAATCTATATATACTGGGAGGTTAGTATTTTACTTTAGGGCTCACTCATGAGAAGGACCTTTTGATTCCCTGGACAAGACTCTGAGTGGCCATTTGTTAACCACCCCCACCCCCAACTATTCAGATGTCATTGCTCTCCCAAATCTGGCGATATATGTAGGTGGTTGTATTATTCTATGTAGACAGCTGGAGCCCTGTCTATTGGATTCTTTCTTGGACACTCACTTTTTTCTACTTATCTGTCTGTTAATTAAAGTAAGATTGTTACTCCCTTTAAAGCTGCCTTTCCTTTAGAAAAGCAGACCAAAGAACATATGCCAGCAGGCCATCCTGAGTGTGCTAGGGTGCTTGCTAATACACAAGCTAGCTGGTCTGCTCTAAGACTGAATAACAAATGGATAAAACCATGGTTTTTTAATGGAATTTTAGGAAGGTGTAGCTATATGTAAAGGGAGGGAGGGAAGTTTATCTGGGGTACACACACAGTATGAGCTCAGATAGTGCCTCAGGGCCACCTAAGCTAATTTATATGAAACTTATACCTAGAGGGTATAAGCAGTGGATATGACTATGAAACATATATGCTTCTTTATACTGAGGAGCTATTTTGCTAAAGGGTGGTGGCATGCCTTGTAGTTACATTCAGACATAATAAGGGGGCTTTAGGGATTTAATTAAGTTGTGGAAAGAGCTGACAAGACAACATCCTCTGCTGCACCTATTGCCCTGTTTGTAGATGTTTTCTTCCTCACATCTGATTGTCAGCTATTTTGGGGGGGAGAGGGGTCATAGGTTTCACAGTGATAAACACATGTAAGCTGATGAGGTCACTAAAACAAAAAATTTAGAGAAGAAAACAAGATCCAGGAGGGAAATTTATACTTAGGAAAATGCCTCCCTCTGATCCTTCTTTTAACCACTGGTGGACATTTGGCAATTATATAGCTTTTAAAATTCGCAAAGAACTTTGCATTTCATCCTGCAGATGGTCAGTGCCAAGCTGACAGTGGAACTCGTGCATTTTTCATGAAAAAAAACCTATATGACCCACAACCATGAGTGGGGTCTGGTCATAAGATCACAGATCTGTAGACAAAAGCAACATTAGAAACCAATTAGTCTGTACATCTTATTTTACAGGCGAGGAAACTGATATTGTGATGTTTAGTGACATACCCAAGGTCATATAGGTAAGAAGTGTCAGAATCAGGGTTCGAACTCAAGTTCAAGTCACAACTTCAAGGTCAGCTCTCTTTCCACTGAACATCATCACATGAATATTGTAATCTAAACAAAGAGCCACTGCCATATTTCTGTGGGGAGCTAGATGGACAGTCAAATCCTTTTTAATTTGAACTTTAGACTTTAGGGAGGATGTTAATTATCTTAAAAGGATCAACTGAGTACAATTAGTAAATACCGGAGGATATTGCTAGTTGTGTTTTGATATTGATAACAATTAGTAATCACATTGAAGGCCAAGGATAAACTGGCCTTTCTTTATTCCTTGAGTAATAAAACTGTCTCCAAGCTTTTGACTCAATCTGAGCAGGAATGTCATCTTGAAATGTGTTAAGAGCATGTTCACATCTTATAAAGACTCTGAGGAAATTGCTGCTGGAGAATTTAGGCATCTCTAGAGATGATGTGAATCGTCTTTTAGCAACTTGGGAAATGCTTTAATCTTAATTCATAACATGTGCTCAGAATGTGAAGAAATAACAAAGTAAATAACCATTGAACCCTCAAGTCACTGAGCTTAATACCATTTTCAGAACAATATTTTAGAATCAAGCATTAAAGAAATCATTTGTAAGTGCCTAAAAGGGAATGAGGAAATCATTAGAAGGAAACCTGCACGTAAGCAATCATTCAAGTCATGTCAAACTAACCTTACTCCTGCCACTGGGTTCCTAGAATAGAATTTCAAGGGAATTCAAAGGACATGGAATATCTGAATTTCATTGTGACATTATAACATTTCTCATGATATCGTTGTATATAAGAAATATATGTAGCCTGGGTGATAGTACAGTTTGATATGTTTAGAATGTTTCATCTTCCATATTGAAGGAGTATTGATAAATGGGTCCATGTTGACCAGGTGGGAGATCACTGACAGAGTGTCATAGGGCTTAGTTCTCTGTCCTATCCTGTTCAACATTTTTTCATTAATGGCTTGGAAGATGTACCCCTAAAAGTTTGGAGATGACATGGAGCTATGGTAGATAGCTAATTTATTAGACAGTGGAATGAAGATCTAAAAAAGATTTAAGATACTGAAATGATGTGCTAAAGTTAAGTTATAAGACAAAATTGAATAGGAATGACCATAATCACTTCACATAGATTTAAAATAAAATCTTTGAAAATATAGGTTCAGGTAGATTTATCTAGGAGTCCTGGCAGTCTACAAACTCATTCTGAGTCCAAAGTTGAGAAGCCAAAAGACTTTATGGAATTTTTAGGGTTCATTAATGAACATAAAGATGTAGAATAAAATAGTAGATGGAACTAATGGATTTGGAACCAGAAAGATTTGCATTCAAATCTTGCCCCTAACGCTTTTTAGCTGTGTGACCCTGGGCAAGACAGCTAACAGCATTGTTGCAGGTAGCTCTGCAATAATAGGCATACTCGTTGGTGGAAGGAGTTCTCAAGTTACCCCTATGCTGATGAAATCATAGATTCTTTATGTATTCTTCATAATAATAAAAGATGTATATAGAGCTTAAAGTTTGAAAAACACTTTCTTAAGAGCAGCCCTGTGAGGCAGGTAGGAAACATTTTACAGTTGTGTAGAGTGCGTATAATGTCCAGAATTACCCTGGCTGGGCAACCTTGTACCTCCCCCATATGAGAATAGTGGTTTTCTCCTACCAACTGGAATTACTCCAGGAAATTCCTATTTTCAGCCTTAGAGTCTAGAAATTTGATAGTGGCCTCTTTTTTTTTTTTTTTACTGTTGTAAGAAAGGGACCAACTCACATCGGCCACTACCTGTCTCCCTCCCTTTCCCTACTTGCAGGAACATAGTCCTACTAGAAGAGACTCTCATACTTTCAGCATTTTGGGGGTGTCCCATATTCACATGGTGGTCCAAAACGGACCACTACCCCACAGGGAGGTCATCCAAGGATTTCCACTCTGTTCCCCACCCCAGTCTATTCCTTACTCCCTTGGCATTCTTTTGGTATCTTCCTGACTATGCTAATTGAAAGATCTAGAATGCACCTTACTGGGTAACCCTGTACCTCCTCTGTAACTGTGGGGTGAGTTTGATACCAAAGGAAAAGGCCAAGAGGCTCCAGATTGGTTATAGGAGTTTATAATCAATCATTATAATTACTTACAAACAGGAGCAATTTGGGACAATTTCCAGATGTTACAGCAGATTCCTGCAAAAATCCCAGGAAAACCCAGTGGCAATTATAGAAATCAAACAAAGGGAAATGGAGCCATAGGGTATATTACTACTGATTGGTGAATATTTTGGATTTCTACATAGTAATGAGTTCATTGCCAAGCTTGAGCATTAAGCCAATGTTGATGGGTAAATGCCCAAACTCAGGATTGTGTACTGGACATGAATTCATCACTGTGTCCATGTTATGACTTTCATTGGTCACATTATCCAAGTTATGACTCAGTGTCTAAATTATGATTTTAACACGTCATTGTGTCTGGGTTTCCACCTTTCATAGAGTGTAAGCTTTTCATTTTTTCCCCAATTGGTACCCTGCACTGAGTCTCTGAAAGATTAAAAGACGCCCTAGGTCACAAAGAACTGGATTGTGGCAAAAGTGGCAATAAATAAAGCAATTATTAAGCACTTACTATGTGCCAGGCACTGTTTCAAGTGCTGGAGATATAACAGAAGATTGTTCCTATTGTTAGCATGGGCTCTGTAATGACTATATCAGCCTGTAGTGAGTTATACAGCAACTAGTTGATCAGAAAGGCTTCTGAAGCCCAAAACTGCTTGACATAACAGTGATACTTTGCCAGTGAACTCTAGCCAAATTTGGAGATTCCTGTAGCTGCCAGACACCACAGAAGCAGCCTTAATCAGTTTGAGACAACCTTGAGAAGAAGCCGCATACTGAAGACGTTGTGAGGAGACTTTCTAAACATCCTGCTGCCTGGCTTACTGTGTCTACAGATGCCCTCTCCCTTAATCCTCCTCCCCACCCAAAAGCCTCTAGAAACTATATCATCTTACCCTTTTCCCACTACCTTTTGAGCAGCTTTGAACTCACAAATAGGATCTCTCTCTCTCTCTCTCTCTCTCTCTCTCTCTCTCTCTCTCTCTCTCTCTCTCTTACCTTGTAGGATCTTCTCTCCGAGAAAAGCTTTTCTCAGACAATAAATGCTTTGTAGTCTGTGATTGTACTCTGTATCATTTGAGGTCCCTTTATGGGCCCAGGGGTCTTTTGATAACACTACTCTCAAAGAATTTACTTTTTAATGGGGAATACAAAGCATAGAGGGGACCTGGAGTTGGGTACTTGAGTTTTCTCCCTCCAAGTTCAGAGCTTCCTCCCCATAATGCCTGTGTGCAATGTCAAGAATGAGTAAGACTGTGTTCTACTTTGGTCAGACCACAACTAGAGATTACATCCAATTTGAGGTACCATATTTTAAAAGAAACTTTGGCAAGCTAGAGTACATACAAGAAGAACTTGACCAGGAGGGTAAGATAACTTGAAATTGCGTCATCTGAGCATCTCCTGAAGAAACTGGAAATTCTTTGCCTGGAAAAGAGAAGCCTGAGGGAAAACACAACTGCAGACTATAAACATTTGAAGGGTTGTCATGGGGAAGAGGAATTAGAGTAATTCTATCTGACAATGGGGAATAGAACAACAATCAGTGGATAGAACTTGCAGAGAAGCGTATTTTCAGCTCAACCTAAATAAAAAGAAGAGGTAATTTTTTAACAAGCTCCCCAAAAAGGAATGCTGTGCTTCAGGGACTAATTGAAGTGGAGAAAGACTAATCACTTGTTGGAGCCAGGCGACACAATGTAGAGATTAGCAGGAAGACCTAAGTTCAAATCAGAACTTTTGACACTTATTAGCCATATGACTTTGGGCAAGTCATTTGAGATTGCCTCAGTTTAATACGGTAAAAAAGGGCAATAATAAATCTGAGCGGATTCCGGAGTGACGGAGCCCAGTGGAAGACAGAGTGTGGCAGAATCCAGCCCAGGAGGTTGCCCAGAGTGTCCGCACAGGTCAAGCGCAGAGCGCATGGGGTCTGCACAGCTCAGACCTAAGAGCAGGCAAGCAGACTACACCAGAGAGAGAAAAAGCCCCAGCCTGCAGACTTACCAAGGACGAATCACAGTCATCTCGCAGAGGGAACGGATCATTGGAGCCAGGTAGGAGAGTCGGGCCCCCAGTGGAGAGAGTGGCTTCTCAGGCTGCATTCAGCCCCCAGCCTGGAAGTTTAGAAACTGCCTGCCTGTATAATACAGGGGCTGGAATGGCAAAGTAAATTCTAGCTGCTCTGATCCTCCCATCCCTCCTTCATGAAGCAGAAAACCCAAAGATAAGTCTCCCACCCAGATTGAAATCCCAAGTTAATGGAAATAGCCTCAGGCTTGAGAATCTCCAAGAAAGGGTGTAACTGAGACAGCCAGGAATCTGAAGAGAAGAGAGGGAGGGGACCCAACAAGCCCCACCTCACTTCACCAACAAAAGCCTACTTATAGCCCAAGGGTATAGAGGCAGAAATCTGAAGTGGTCAGACTCATCCCCACCTACACATCTACATTCCTCACTGACTTCCCTGACTTAGCCATAAACTAGCCACCCAGAGGTATTCAAAGTCAAGGATCAGGCCCCAAACTCATAGCCTGAAACACTAAGAAACAGGAAGTCACAATGGGAAGGAAGGAAGCTGAAAAGGAGAAGGGGAAGGCAAGAAAGTCTATTCGAGCATACTATGCAGGGCAAGAACAACAAAACACACAGGACAATATAGACTCTCTGCCCACACCAGAAACCACAGAAGGAAACATGATCTGGTCTCAAGCCCAAATAGCATTCCTGGAGGAGCTTAAGAAAAATTTTAAACACCAAATCAGGGAGGCAATGACCAACTTGGAAAAAGAAAATACCTCCCTAAAAAAGGAACTTCAAAAACTCACTGAAGACCATAATTCACTAAAAATTAGATACAATCAAACTGAAACTCAGAACTCTATGATGCAGCAGGAGTCAATCGAAAAAAACAAGATGATCGAAAAATTGCAAGAAAATGTAAAATATCTCACTGGAAAAATAACTGACCTAGAGAACAGATCCAGGAGAGACAACCTAAGAATTATTGGTCTACCAGAAAGCCATGATGAGAAAAGCAGTCTAGACAACATCCTCCAAGAGATTGTCAAAGAAAACTGTCCTGAGGTCCTGGAATCAGAAGATAAAATAGCTATTGATAGAATTCACCAGACTCCTCCTGAAAGAGATCCCAAACTGAAAACTCCAAGAAATATAGTAGCCAAATTCCAGAATTATAAGATTAAAGAAAAAATTCTACAAGCAGCCAAAAAGAAACAATTCAAATATCGAGGAACTACAGTTAGGATCACACAGGACCTAGCAGCTTCTACATTAAAAGAGCGGAGGGACTGGAATTTGATATTTCATAGGGCAAGAGAGCTAGGACTACAACCAAGGATTAACTACCTGGCAAAACTGAGCATAATCTTTCAGGCAAGGAGATGGACGTTTAATGAAGTAAGGGACTTCCAGACTTTTCTAATGAAAAAGCCAGAGCTCAATGGAAAATTTGATCTCCAATTACAAGACTCCAGAAGAACATAAAAAGGTAAACAAGGGTAACATAGACTCACACATGCAGAAGTGCACACACCCACACCCACAAACACAAGCTCATTACCTGGGATGCAACAAGAGCAAAATGTTCACATCCCTATATGTGGAGCTGATAACTGTCAATATTTGAAATCTTTATGATTATCATGACCTGCAAAAGGGTTATACTTAGAGGGTGTGGGTATGAATGCACTAACATGGAGTCTAAAAAAAAAAAAGACAATTAAGGGGATCAATGGTGCTGTAATGGGAAAAAGGAAAGGATGAGCTAGGAAAAGGTAAAATATGCCATCTGAAGAGGCATCTAAACACACTATAGAAGAAGGGAAAGTAAGAGGGAGAGGAACATCATTTAAACACTATTCTCACTGGTTCTGGTTCAAAGAAGGATCAAATTAATCAGTGAAGTTTAAGAATCTAACGTGAATAGACACATAAATTCATTAAATAGAGGAATTGGAGGGAGGGAGAGGAGCACTGTTTGAAATTTACTCTCATTGGTTTGGAATCAAATGGGGAGTAATTTACTCTGATAAGTATAAAAATTTATTGTGTCCTATAGATAGTGGGAGGGTAAGGGTGGGGGGTGAAAAGGAGGAGCCTAAAGGGAGGAATGATAAGGGAGGGAAATAGTAGTAAGGGGAGAGGGTAGCTTAAGAAGGGGGGTCACTGGGTGGGAACACTGAGGTAGGGGGTGGTCAAAAGGGAAAACTTCAAGGAGGGGAAGGGAGAAGGAATAAACAAAAACATAAACAGGGGAGGGAATAGGATGGAAGGGAAGAGACAGATAGTCATCATTACTGTGAATGTGAATGGGATGAACTCTCCCATAAAACAGAGGCGGATAGCAGAATGGATTAAAAACCATAATCCTACAATATGCTGTCTTCAAGAAACACATTAGAAACAAAGGGATACCCACAGGGTAAAGGTAAAAGGTTGGAGTAAAATTTATTATGCCTCAGCTAAAGTAAAAAAAGCAGGGGTAGCAATACTTATCTCAGATAAAGCAAAAGCAAAAATAGATCTAATTAAAAGCGATAAGGAAGGAAACTATATCCTACTAAAAGGCACCATTGAGAATGAAGCAATATCACTACTTAATATATATGCACCAAGTGGTATAGCATCCAAATTCCTAGAGGAGAAGTTAAAGGAATTAGAGGAAGAAATAGATAGCAAAACTATACTAGTGGGGGACCTTAATCTCCCCCTCTCTGAACTCGATAAATCTAACCTCAAAATAAACAAGAAAGAAGTTAAGGAGGTGAATAGAATCTTAGAGAGACTAGATATGATGGATCTCTGGAGAAAACTGAATGGGGATAAAAAGGAATTTACTTTCTTCTCAGCAGTGCATGGTACATACTCAAAAATAGACCATGTACTAGGTCATAAAAACCTCACAATCCAGTGCAGAAAGGCAGAAATAGTAAGCGCATCATTCTCAGATCATGATGCAATAAAAATTATATGCAATAAAGGGCCATGGAAAGATAGACTAAAAACTAATTGGAAACTAAACAATTTAATCCTAAAAAATTGGTGGGTCAAAGAAGAAATTATAGAAACAATCAATAATTTCATTCAAGAGAATGATAATAATGAAACAACATACCAAAATTTGTGGGATGCACTAAAGGCAGTTCTCAGGGGAAGTTTTATATCCCTGAGTGCATACTTAATTAAAGCAGAGAGAAGGGAGGTCAATGAATTGGACATGCAATTGAAAAAGCTAGAAAAAGAACAAATTGAAAATCCCCAATTTAGTACTAAATTAGAAATATTGAAAACCAAAGGTGAGATTAATAAAATTGAAATTAAGAAAACCATTGAATTAATAAATAAAACTAAGAGCTGGTTTTATGAAAAAATCAACAAAATTGATAGACCCTTAGTCAATATGATAAAAAAAAGAAAGAAGAAAACCAAATTATGAGTATCAAAAACAAAAAGGGTGAATCTACCTCCAATGAAGAGGAAATCAAAAAAATAATGAGGAATTATTTTTTCCCAATTGTATGCACATAAATATGACAATCTTAGTCAAATGGATGAATATTTACAAAATCACAAATTGCCCAGATTAACTGAAGAGGAAGTGAATTACCTAAATAACCCCATCTCAGAAAAAGAAATCAAACAAGCCATCAGTGAACTCCCTAGGAAAAAATCTCCAGGGCCAGATGGGTTCACTAGTGAATTCTATCAAACATTTAAAGAATAATTGATTCCAATACTCTATAAACTATTTGGGAAAATTAGTGAAGAAGGAGTCCTACCGAACTCTTTCTATGACACAAATATGGTACTGATTCCTAAATCAGGAAGAGATTAAACAGAGAAAGAAAATTATAGACCAATCTCCCTCATGAATTTAGACGCAAAAATTCTAAATAAAACATTAGCCAAAAGACTCCAACAACTTATCACAAAAATAATACACCCTGATCAGGTAGGATTCATTCCAGGAATGCAAGGATGGTTTAATATTAGGAAAACCATCAATATAATTGAGCATATCAACAACAAAACTAGCAAAAACCACATGATCATCTCAATAGATGCAGAAAAGGCTTTTGACAAAGTACAACACCCATTCCTATTAAAAACACTAGAAAGTATAGGAATAAATGGAGCTTTCCTTAAAATAGTTGCTAGCATCTATCTAAAACCATCAGCAAGTATTATATGCAATGGGGATAAACTAGAAGCCTTTCCAATAAGATCAGGAGTGAAACAAGGGTGTCCACTATCACCCCTCTTATTCAATCTGGTACTAGAAACGTTAGCAGTAGCAATTAGAGAAGAAAAAGAAATCAAAGGAATCAAATTAGGCAAAGAAGTGACCAAGCTGTCACTCTTTGCAGATGATATGATGATATACTTAGAGAATCCTAGAGAATCAAGTAAAAAATTACTTGAGACAATAAATAAATTTGGCAAAGTTGCAGGATATAAAAAACCCACATAAATCCTCAGCATTCCTGTACATCTCTAATAAAACTCAACAGCAAGAGATAGAAAGAGAAATCCCATTTAAAGTCACTGTAGACATTATAAAATATTTGGGAATCTACTTGCCAAAACAAACCCAGAATCTATATGATCACAACTACAAAACACTTCTTACACAAATAAAAACAGATCTAAATAGTTGGAAAAATATCAATTGCTCGTGGCTGGGTCGAGCTAATATAATAAAAATGACAATTTTACCCAAACTAAATTATATATTTAGTGCCATTCCAATCAATTTACCAAAAAACTACTTTGTAGAGTTAGACAAAATAATAACAAAATTTATTTGGAAAAACAAATGGTCTAGAATATCAAGGGAATTAATGAAAAGAAATGCTAGGGAAGGTGGACTAGCTATGCCAGATCTTAATCTGTATTATACAGCAGCAGTCATCAAAACTGCTTGGTACTGGCAGAGGTGTAGAGTAGTGGATCAATGGAATAGATTAGGTGCAGGAGACCCAGCAGTTAATGAATATAGCAATCTATTGTTCCATAAACACAAAGACCCCAGTTTTTGGGATAAGAATGCACTATTTGACAAAAACTGCTGGGAAAACTGGAATACAGTATGGCAGAAAGTGGGCATAGATCACTATCTAACACCATATACCAAAATCAAGTCTAAATGGGTGCATGATCTAGGTGTAAAGGATGATATTGTAAGCAATTTGGGAAAGCAAGGAATAGTTTACCTGACAGATCTGTGGAGAGAAGAAGACTTTAGGACCAAACAAGAATTATAGAGCATTATAAAATGCAAAATGGATAATTTTGATTACATTAAATTGAAAAGCTTCTGTACAAATAAAACCAATGCAAGCAAGACCAAGAGGTAGGTGGGAAATTGGGAAAGAATTTTTACAACTTGTTTCTCTGATAAGGGACTCATTTCTAAAATTTATAGAGAATTGAGCCAAATCTATATGAATACAAGTCATTCCCCAATTGAGAAATGGTCAAAGGATATGAATAGGAAGTTTTCAGAGAAAGAAATTAAAGATATCTATAAGCATATGAAGAAATGCTCTAAATCACTATTAATTAGAGAAATGCAAATCAAAACAACTCTGAGATACCACATCTCTCCAGTCAGATTGGCTAAGATGACAAAACAAGAAAGTGACAAATGCTGGAGAGGATGTGGACAAATTGGAACACTAATACATTGCTGGTGGAGTTGTGAACTTATCCAACCATTCTGGAGAGCAATCTGGAATTATGCCCAAAGGATTATAAATAATTTCATACCCTTTGACCCAGCCATACCACTTCTAGGGTTATATCCCAAAGAGATCATAGTAGTGGGAGGAAGAACCATATGTACAAAAATATTTTTAGCAGCCCTTTTTGTGGTTGCAAAGAATTGGAAACTAAAGGGGTGCCCATCAATTGGGGAATGGCTAAACAAGTTGTGGTATATGAATGTAATGGAATATTATTGTGCTATAAGAAACGAGGAGGTGACGGATTTCATAATTACCTGGAGAGACTTATACAAACTGATGCTGAGCAAGAAGAGTAGGATCAGAAGAAATTTGTATACAATCACAGACATACCATATCTGTGACGACCAACTATGACAGACTGGACTCTTTTCAGCAATGCAGTGATATAAGTTAATCCCGAATGACTCAAGAAAGTGAGAAATGTGCCATCCAGAGATATAACTAGAAAGAACTGAGCCTGAATCCTGATGGAAGCAAACTAAATGATCTTGTTCTTCTCATTGTTTGGTTTTACTTCTTCCTTACCATCTTTCATCCCACCCAGTACAATATGCCTTTGTAATTGGAATAATGTTTAATATGAATGCATTTGCAGACCCTATACTGTACTATATGCTGTCATGAGGGGAGGGGGGAGGGAAGTAAAGGAAATTTGAGAATCAAGGAATTATGGAATTGAATCTTGTTAACTGAAACTAAACTAATAAATTAATTTTTAAAAAAGGGCAATAATAGCATCTACTTGATGAAGATTTGTTGTGAAGAGAAAATTAAATAATCAAATGCATAAATAATTAAATGAATAATAAATTATTAATAATGAATAATAAACAGAATAAATAATGAAATAGTATTATATTTAAATAATTTAAATTATATAATTTAAGTAATATTTGGGAACTTCTATATAAACTTTAGACCTCTAAATCACTGCTTACTATGATTCATGATTTCCTTATGCATCTGAGGTTGCTTCACTAGCTAAAGTCCTCAGATTCTCTATGTCTTGTTAGGCAAAAAGAAAGACATTGATTATGGCGATGAATGGAAAAGCAAATTAGATTTATGGAGCAGCAACCTGGCATTCTTTTTCTAGTCACAAACATTCCTTTGATCTCTACCCAGGACTTTTCATTCAAGGTGATCTTAACATGACATTTTAGAGACCCCATTACCCAGAGCTCCTGATGTATGAGAGTTATTAAGACAAGTCAATTAAATTCAATAAATATTAATTAGGTGCTTACTATGTACAGGACACTGTATAAGATGCTAGGGGTACTAAGACCTGCTTTCAAGAAACTTCCATTCTCTTAGAGGAAGATGGTATATACACAGATAGACATATTATAAGGTAGGATATGAGTGCAAGGGCAAGGAAGGCAAAGATCTTTAAGAAAATCTGAGAAGGGAAAATAGATGGGGTTTGGGATTAAGGTTAGTAAAAGGTAAAATTTCAACGAGGAGGAGACATATAAAGGAAGTAGTTCCCCTACAGCCCAACAGGAGTCTACTCTAGGCAAGGAGGATTACATGATCACAGACATAGAGGGCAATAGGGGAAAAGGGAATGAATAATATTCCAACTTGAAGGGGATCTACAGTCTAGAGAGCCAGGGCAGTATAGTGGCTATGGATTTATTCTTAAAACTAGGAAAACCTGCGTTCAAGCCCCACCTCTAACACATACCACCTGTGCTATTACTCCAGGCAAGTCATTCAAGCTCTTAGCAGAATGTGATGGAGATAGTTGAGAATCTGGGTAAAAATCCAGTTTCTGACCTTACTACTTGTCTAAGTTGCTCTCCCTGGGACTCAGTTTCATTATTTGTAAAAGAAGGAAATTGAACTAGTTGAAGTACCTTCAATCTGTGAGTCATTTCTGGCTGACTGAGAGGGCAAGTCTATTTATTCCCTAGAAGGGAAAGCCACTGCCTTCATACTTGATGGTAATGGAACAGAAAAAAAAAAAAAAACCTACTTGATAGTATCATAAAAGATCTGGGGATCAAGGGAGGATGATGATGAGGATAGGATGAGGGAAGGCCACTGCATGAAAGCTCAGCACTGGGTCTGGATGGTCTGCAGAATCTATACCCTTGACTTGTAGAAGCCTCCTGAGTCCTTATACCACAGCAAGAGATCAGACATGGTCTCAACCTGAAGCTTTTCTGTGAAAGGGGGTGAATGTTTTGCCAGGTTCCTTGAGAGAGTGTCTTGGAAAGGCATTGGGGTTCCAGATGGTCTTGCTTAGAAATTGTTGCCTCATGAGAAGAATACCCAACTATGTCTTTAGAGTGGATATCTATGCTGGGTGTATTGGGAATATTCGCTTTATTCATTTCTAAAGTTTTGATTAAAATTTAATTCAGTATAGTTTTCTGATGTCTTTTAGGAGAAACAGCAGGTGGAAGGGTGAGGGGAAGAGTTATCCCAGTAATATGGGGCTGCATGTCATAATCTGATTGGGTAATCTTTAGGAACCCCCTGTTTACTATAGACAAGCTTGGCCAGCACTTATGAGGAAAGTGGAACAAAAGCCCCAAATCACTATAACGCTTATTGAACCTGAGATAAGCCCAGGCTGTGACTGACTGCCTCTAGATTGGGGGTCTGTATCCTGGGCCATCGTCAGTCAAGTGGACTTTTGTCTTGTGACTGAACATAGATGAATCTGGAGGAGAGAGTAAGGCTGCTCTGCCTCACTTAAATCCAATTCATAAGCAAATGAAGACATTACCCTTAAGATGTTACTGTTCCTTTTCAAGAATGAAGGATGAATAACAATTGCTATTGCGTGGTGTGCATGATTTATAGCACTTATTACAGAGAGACTAAGTTGAAAGAGTGGTGATCTTAAAGGCAAGAGACCTGGATTTAAGTTTCAGAGAAGATGCTGGTCTCCATTGATAGAGTTTCCTCATTGGAAATTGTGGCATTAACAAGACCAATTCCTATTCCAGGCTATTCTTTACTTACTGAATGGGATCAGGTACTGCCCGCAACATTCTTCATAATATACACTCTTCAGTCTCTTCCTTCCCATGGGTTCTCGCTCTTTTCTTTTCCCAGCAAACCTGGAGCCACCAAACTGTCTTCTCTCTGAATGAGTCCCTCCCAGACCCTTTTTCTTTACACTCCAAAGAAGATGCAAACTGTCCCTGAAAAGTGTGCAAACTCTTCTTTTCAAAGGTTTTTCTAGGAGATAGAAAGAAAGAATGGGAATTCACATAACAAGCCAAGAGAGTATGTACAAAGAACAAAGAGATTTTAAAAGTAAAGCCTGTGCCACCGAGCTAACCTATAGGCTTCTGGGACATAGCCTTTCTTAGAACTTTAAAGGTAGTCTTATTCATAATCTCTGGTTTTCTCACTGGGGGTGGGAGTAGGGGGACCCTTTCCTACTTGTCCTACAAAAGACTCCTTATCCAGAGCTTTGGCCTTTCTGCTTTAACGTTGGCATTTACCGATTACTCCCTCCTGGGATTTCAAGTATCTAGTCTGGGAATTACCTTCTCTGATACCCTCTTCTTACTTCCCTGAGTTAAGCATCCCCACATGGTTTCAAAATCAGAGTCTTCTTATGCAAATTTATTTTCCTGTTGAAATGATTGTTAAAGTCCCTTCGGACACTAGAGTTGTTTGTTTGTTTGTTTTTAATTTTTTTTTATTATTTTTTTGGAGGGCAATTGGGGTTAAGTAACTTGCCCAAGGTCACATGGCTAGTTTTTGTGTGTGTGTGTGTGTGTGTGTGTGTGTGTGTGTGTGTGTGTGTGTTAAGTGTCTGAGGCCAGATCCGAACTCAGGTCTTTCTGACTCCAGGGCTGATGCTCTACTTACTGCACCACCTAGCCGCCCCCAGACACTACATTTGTAATCCTATTGTTGTTTAGTCCTCTTCCCATCAAATTCCTTCTTGTACTCCTTATCTGGGGCAGCCAGGTGGTGAAATGCATAGAATACTAGGCCTGAAGTCAGGAAGACTCCTCTTACTGAGTTCAAATCTGGACTTAGACACTAACTAGATGGTAAGTCATTTAACCCTCTTTGCCTCAATTTCTAAAAAGAGCTGGAGAAGGAAACTGCAAACCACTTCAGTATCTTTGCCAAGAAAACCCAAGAAAAACCCAAATTGGATCACAAGTAGTCAGACTTGACTGACAAACAACTGAACAACAACTGAACTCCTTAGTTCCCTTTAGAGAGAGAGTAATAGACTGCCATACCTCCCTGGGCTTCCACTTTCTCATTTGTAAGGATAATACTTGATACTTGCATAGCAGATGATCGTTTTCAAAATCCTTTCAAATCTATTATCTCTCTTGGTTCTCATAACAATCTTGAAACATGGTAAGAGAAGGTAGTGTCAATCTCTATTTTGTAGTTTTTATTAGCATATTATCTGGCTCAAACAAAACCAGGTATTGGGAGTTTGGAGCTTAGATATGGAATACAGAAGAAAATTTAGCTCTGTTGTGCAATCACAGAATTCCTTGGGGAACTGGCAGTCAGTCAATATTCAAATTCCCCACCCTTATGGGAAAGGAGACTCTTAAGGTCTGTAAAGATGAAGAAGTTAAATGTTTTGCTAGGTCATATAACTAGTGAATGAAGGAGCCCGAACAAGAAATCAGATCAAGAATCATGTCCAGAGATGTCTTCACAGGTTTAGAGATGCCTTTCCTTATAAACCAAGAAATTTGGACTAGACAGTATTTCCTAAATGAGTTGACCTATAAAAATATTCTATGGTTTTTAATACTTCCGTAACCAATTAATCAAGAACATTTATTAAGCAGCTACTATTTGAATGACACTCTGCTAAGTAGGAAAGCTACCAACATGTAAACAAAACAGCTCTTTTTTTAAAGAACATGCATTCTAAGAGAAGAGATACTATATACCAATAGAATTATATAGACAAGATATAGAAAATAAATGCCAGCGAATTTTAAGGGGAAGAGGGCATTAGCAGATAGAGGAGTTCAGAAAGTCTTATAGAAGGTAGTTAGCTCTTGAGCTGACTCTTGAATGAAATGGAGCAGACATAATGATTCTGACACTTAATGTGACTTTGGAACAAACATACAGAAAATTAAGCCTATGTTCATCCAAAGTAAATATATAGTTTAATTATATTAATAATGTGATGTATCTAAGAGGTATTTACTATAGTTTGTGAGTGGAGAGCTAAGCTTCAGTGTTGGGAGAAACAGGGCTCAAGAGCTACTTTACAAGCTGTGTGAAACTGGATAAGTCCTTTAACCAATGTCTGCCTCAGTTTCGTTGCCTACAAAAAGGGAATAATAATAGCATTTACCTCCCGGGATTGTGTGAGGATCAAATAAAATAATATTTGTAAAGCACTTTGCAAACCTTAAATTTGTATATGTATTTATAAATATATATATATACATATGTATATATATATATATATAAATGTTATTATTATTAGTGGTGGTATTATTGTTATCATTTGTATTACCTCTGGCACATAATGACTATGTGACTCCAACAAGACACTTAACCTTTCACCCCTACCATATTACAGATCAATAGACGATTTTGTGGATAGAAGGAATTTTCCTAGAAGGGAATTACCTACATCAATGGAATCGCAAGTAAAGCTCCCTAAATATTTTAATGAAATATTAACATTATTATGTTATAACAGTTTATTATGAAACTCATATTCTCATATACAGTTTGGAAAATATGGGATAGAAAACTTTCTAAGGTAGCTTCATCTTGAAAATTCCTTGAGACTACAAGCTTCAAGAAGCCCTTGGTATTGTCAGAGCAGCAGGGGAGAAGAAATCTATGGGGACTTTAAACAATAGCAACTAAGGTTTTCTCAATTTTTTAAACGATTGGAAGAAATCTTCCAGAGGTCTCCCCTTTCCCCTCCTCCTCCTTTGGAGGACATTTGCTGATGCAATTGGTCACCAAGTGGTTTTGTGGTCTGTGGCTTAGGCAGTTTTAACACATTTTTTACTCTTTTTCTGAGCTGGCATGTCTATGGAATGTGGTTTATTACAATGGTAGATCACACTCTCCCTCAGAATGTGGGGGTAATCTATTTTAATTTCATCTCCTGTGATATTCAGCTTTACTCCATTGTCAAATTTGAAAGAGTATGGCTCTCCCCCCAAACACCCCCCCAAATCACTGAGTAAAAATGTATAATTTCTCTCGATGAAATTTGATTTTAATGAGAGACCAGATCACAGGAGAGAGTAATTATTTAGATAGTATGCACATTACAGGTTAATTTAAAATCAGCTTTCAGGTCAATCTATTTTAATTATCTATTTCATCAACTGTTTTTGACTAGCAATTCCAATAATTGTATTAGCATAAATGCTCCGCAATGTAATTGCTTTTGGATTTTCAGTCTTTGTGATGTTAGTATCAGCCTCTGCTCACTCCATTCACTTACTTGTTGGATGTGTGTGTGTGTGTGTGTGTGTGTGTGTGTGTGTGTGTGTGTTAAGTAGGGGTGGATTTTTTTTCCCTCCTTGCTGATTACTAATCAATGCTTCTCATGTGTATTAGATTTATATGAAGGAGTCTTTGCTTTTTTTTTTTTTTAATCAGACAAAACATCCAGGTTGGGCCTCCATCTTGAGAAAATGTTTAGTGGGTTCAAAGGGAAATATCTTCCTTCTAAGTCATCTTCATTGCTTTACCACTGACTGCAGTTTGCCAATGTGTGAGCATGCAATTGCATTTAGACATCATTAGGCAGCTTGCTTGGTGTTCTCTGAGAAGCATTTCAGCAGCCTATTTTCCTGGATAATGACATCTTAGCAGTCCTGCTGAGGCCCTGGAGGAGGTTTGGCCCAGGACTAGCTGTCAAGTTCTTTTTCAGTGAGAGGGAAGATCATTTTTCCTTCCCAGATATCACATTTAGACTTCAGCTTTGTTGAGGCCAGAGTCCCCCAGAAGGCAATGATGTTAAGAACTGACCCTTCACCATAGCAAATTAAGGTGGAGATTAATTGATATCCGTTCCCTTACACAACATTCTATCCGTTTGTTTTCTGCAGTGGTTTACCACATCTGGAATGCACTTCCTTCTCGCCTCTGCTTAGTAGAATCTCTCTCTCTGGAGCCATCTCCTGCACAAGACCTTTTCTGATGCTCTCATCCATTAGTGCCTTTGCCCTTTGAAAATAACTTTGTGCTACTAAATGTCCACTGATTAGGAGAATGGCTAAATAAATTTTGATAGAATACAAAAATGAAATGGAGCGTTACTGAGCCCCAAGAAGCAATGAACATGAAGAATATAGAGAATATGAAAAGAAGCTTGGGAAGGTTTCTATGAATTGATGAGAAATAAAATATGCAGACCTAGGAAAAATAATATACTGAATGACTATGGTATAATAAATGGAAAGAACCAAAAAAATAGAAATTGAACACTGTCTAATCACAATAATAAAGCTTGGCTCCAAAAAAGAGATATAGGGATGCACGTCTATCCTTTTTTACAGATGTAGGATGATATGCATGAGGAATATGTATGTGTGTACACCCATACCCATATTGTTGTTTGTCCTGCATTTTAAAAGAAAACTGAAGACATCATGGAGTGCCATCTTGACTCCTTCATGAATTGGATTTAAATGAGACAGGATTGCATGAGGCTGTCACCCTCACTCTTTCTTCCTGAGTCATCAAGACTGGTAACTGGACAAAAGTTAAAACATCTGGCAATTGTAGCAGCAAGCACCCCAATATCCCCAGGGTGACTGCCAACATAGGTTCTTAGATCTGCTTTTCAAAAGGAAAGCAACTCAAAATGGGTTAACAAGCTTACTTTAATCAAACAAACACACATTACCTAGTTCAGGGGAAAAAGGTCAGCACCCCAAACTTCAGAGTTACAGAACTTACAGATCAAACAGACAGGCTTCCAAACTGTCCAACCATTATATCAATACCAAATCACAGTTACCAGAGAGGGAAGCATCAACATCTGGGTTTTCAAAGCCGGGGGGCTCTCAACAACGGCTTCCCAGAGTCTCATCTGGTCAAATCACACAACACTTCTCAAAGTGAGCCCCAAAGCAAAGCCTCTCCTCAGGGCTTATATAGCCTTCTCTGGGCTCAGAGAATGTAACCACCCTTTTGATCCACTGCCCAATCACAAAGTATCAAGGTGTGGGCTTTCCTGAAAAACAAGCCTCCCACCACAGGCTCCAGGTGCACTTAAGCTAGGGGCAGGGAAGATCTTTAAATCTGCATTTCCATTACACAATGGACCAGGATGCAGGAGGTGGTCTTGGCATCTTTGCTGCCTGATTCTAAGTGCTTCCCAGTACCTGCGTCGGCCATATTCATGGCCTTTGGAACAGATTGTTCTTATCTGCCCATTCTGCCAGGAGAAGTCTTCTTGTTTGGAATAGGCATAGCACTGACTCTCCAATGGCTTTGCGACATGTCAGTTACCTTCAAGCTGGTTTAGCCCATCTGCCAAGATGATTTACTGGGGTATGGCTGCTTTGCATGCTACAACTTCTTGGAGCTATAGGTGAGAGTTGGGTGGGTCAGGTGAACACCAATGGTGGCTGAGCAGCCCTGAAAAGGACTCAGCAAGTCCTCACACCAAAGATACTAGTCCTCCTGAAAATCCCATACATCCCATATATATATATATATATATGTGTGTGTGTGTGTGTGTGTGTGTGTGTGTGTGTGTGTATATGTATGTACACCCATTACAAATTTATATGTGCATATATGTATATATACACATACATACAAACATACATGTACACATATGTTGATATATTGGTTGTTTTAAACAAGCTATTGTGATGGAAAGGCAACTAGTGGCACAACAGAGGACAGAGTGCCAGGTCTAGAAGAAGTTAGGCCAAATCAGGTCTCATATACTTACTAGCTGTGTGACCCTGGGCAAGTCACTCAACCCTGTTTGTTTCAGTTTCCTCATCTGATAAATGAGCTAGGGGAGGAAATGGCAAAACATTCCATTAACTTTGCCAAGAAAACTCCTAATGGGGTCACAAAGAGAGAGGCATGATTGAAACAAATGAACAACAATAATGAACAAATATGATGGTGATGAATCATCATTATTACCCAAATTCCAACTTTTCCATGTACATTAAGAGATGTTTCAGTGGCATAGAAATGAGTTAGTTATAATTGACCTGTGTATATATTGCATAACATCTCAAATAGGAATTATTCTTTAATTTTTCTTTTTAATTGTACAAACCTGTGCTTCTTTTAGTAAAGATAATAATAAGTAATAGGAAAATGTGTATAATACCTTAATTTTTTGCAAAGCGTTTTACATATCTCATTTGATCCTCATAACAAACCTGTGAAGTTGGTGATATTATTATATAAGAAATTGCAGTTGTTCAGGTCCCAATGTTTAAGTTTAAAAATATTTTTAGCCTAAAACTGTGGCAATATAATACCTATAATATCAGTATTGTTGAGATCAAGATTGGGGCAGTAGAAGCAAAGAATATCAGTATCTTAGAGTTGGAAGGACCATTAAAAGTCCCCCTAAGGAGTACCTTGGACAAGTGGCCATTAAGTCTCTGCCTTAACATTTTGAGTAATGGGGGTCTTCTTACCCTATAAGGCAGTCCATTCTATTGTTGAATGCATTACAAACTCAGCCTACTGTACAAGGTTTGCTTTCTATATCATCAGACAAACAGTTTCAGCACATGTCCCATGGAGCATAGCTGAAAGTACACATTTTTTACAATAACTAACTTTCATAAATGTCTAAAATCTGTTCTCTGGGGGAAGGAGGAGGAGCAAGAGGGAAGGATGTATACACAACACACTTTTAGTTTAATCTGCTTTATTTACATTTTCAATTAATTAACTAATTAATTTAAATATCAGAAATTAACATTTCCCAATTCCTGAGGCATAAATGATTGCACTAAAAATTTAACAATCAGCTCTTAAGAACTGATTCAAACTCATCTTATAATATTCCTGCTTTTTTTCTCTTCTGCCAGAACTATAGACTTATTTTTTTTTCTCACAGAGGATTTTGTGATTTTTTTTACCAAGCAGAAAATTTCCATTAATAAATTCCACTGTTTTATTATTTTTGATCAAATAACAGAATGCCTTCACTGTTGGCCAGGATTTGTTGATCTGTTGCTATGACTCTAGGGATATGGTATGAGAATTATTTTCTAAAATATTTGACATATAGCCTTATGGTGCTGCATTAATTCTCCTATTAACCTTAAAAACCAAACTTAAGAGATAGTTTCTGAATTATATCATATTTCTGCTGCATATTTTTTATTACTGGAGTTTGGACCTTTCTCCTTCTTTTAGATTTCCCACTCCATCCTACTCTATTCTTTTTAGTTAAAAGGAATGTTGTCTTTTAAGAGAATACACGCTACTGAAATACTTGGAGAATGCTATAAAAAAAAAATCAGGTTTTTCCCCCTTACTCTTTTGACTGTAGGGGCAGCTGGTAACCAGCAGTTATTGAGACAGTCTTGCTTTTTGAACATCTATCCAATTACCTAGGGGAGATTCTTTAGTATGTGGAGGGAGTTATTTTGGGAGAAAAGTTCTTTATGCACTCCTGTTCCTATGAATGGGGGACACTCCTTCCAGGTGTTAGAAGGAGAATCCCTTTCTGAACCTGGAGCTGGTAACCTTGAGCCAAGGTCAAGTCAGGTTAGATGAGCAGGGGTTAGAGTAAGGCCAGAAGTTATACAGAGTAGGAGGCTCCATAAGAGAAAGTACCCAGTCTCCTACAGTATCACTAGAAAAGAATTACATTTGTCTCTCGCCAGAAATTAAGAACAAAGGAATCATGAACCAGCTCCACCATTTTGGTAGTAAAAGGTAAGACAAAGGAGAAGCTTTTGGTCCTTCCTAATCAAGAGGTAATGGGGAACCCAAAACAAAGTAATGAATCTAAGAGGACAACAAAGGGTCACTGGTCATGGACCCCTGCAAGGAACTTTGGTTAGCTGCAAGAGGAGTGACTGCTGGCAATGTCTTCTATTTTGTGGTTATTCAGTCTTTTTTTTCAGTCATGTCTAACTCTTTGTGATCCCATTTGCGGTTTTATTGGCAGAGATATTGAAATGATTTGCCATTTCCTTCTCCAGCTCATTTTACAAGTGGGGAAACTGAGGCAAACAGCATTAAGTGACTTGCCCAGGTCCTCACAGTTAGTAAATGTCTGAAACTGGATTTGAGCTCAGATCTTCCTGACTCCAGGTCCGGAGCTGTATCTGCTGTGCCACCTAATCAAACAACAATAATACAGTAGCCCCTCATGATCTGTTAAAGTATGCTGAGATGTTTTCCCCTACACTAAGTGGTTCTAGAGCACTGATTTTCTAGTTCTAAAAACTCTCACATGAGCCACCTTATATAAATTTCATTCTTATAGAAGTTCCATAGATTTCCATCAACCCTTGTGGTCACATATAGACCCAACTATCTATGTTTCCTAGTTTATCCTTGCAACGGCCTTCTGTGTTCCATGCCCTCAAGCTCTCACCTAAGATTTTCAGTGTGTCTGTGTGGTACAGAGTCCAGATGAAGAACAATGGAGTCACATATGGATAGCAGTTAACATTTTATTGTTAATCCCAAAGTGAGGAGGAGAACAGAGGAAAAGAGGGAACAGAGTCCATTTATGGTCCTTGTTGTCTTCTGCCAAGGGCAGAGCAGACTCTAGGTCAAGAACCCCTCATCTAGACAATCTCTAACGTCCCTTTCTTCTCTAGGTGCTAGGATCTAACAAGAATGAACATGTGAACAGGAGACTTATCGCATGCCTTAAAGTCTTAGGATGCTTTGTAGCAGAGGTTAAGGGGTTATTGAATCTCCATGGTGGGTATGGACTGATTTCAGGGGCTGTAACTCAAATAGGCAGCTAGGTGATGCAGGAGAGAATGGCCTGGGATCAGGAAGATCTGAGTTCAAATCCAACCTTAGACATGTATGAGCTAGCTGTGTGACCCTGGACAAGTCATTTAACTCCTATTTGTCTCATTTCCTCATCTGTAAAATGGGGACACACTGGAGAAGGAAATGTCTTACCACTCCAGTATTTTAGCCAAGAACACCCCAAATGGGGTCATGAAGAGTCTGATAGTACTGAACAACAAAAATAGATTCAGAATTGGGTGAGAATAAGTCTTTATTTTCACTCATCTAGTTAACCGGATCTAGGGCTATCTTCTACAGAAAGAGAGGCAAAGGTATTCCAAGCTCAGAGCTCTCTTTATTATTTTCACATACTCCAGGTCCATTGCAATGTTCCAGATGATTAAGACTACCTTCATATGATCTCTGGAGGAGTGGCGTTTTGTGGTATCATTACTGTAATACCAATGTGTCCACAGTGTTTAGGGTTGATATACTTAATCCTGTGGAAGCTGCTTGATCCCTATCACTCATTAATGAAGTCTGGAGATCATTTGGGGCCACAAACTGAGTCTGCCAAAGGCCAGGCAGGATCCCTAGATGTGCAGCTGCATTTGAAACCAAAGGAGTTTTCCCCATCCCAAGAAGTACACACTAAATAGTCTAGGATGCTTTCATCAAATTTCTCTGTTAACTTTTGAACTGTGATATTGCTTATCATTTCCAGGACACACTAAGATGACATCGAAAGGAGACTGAAGGGAAAAAAAAAACAGAAAAGGAAAAAAATATCACCTGGGTTTGTGGCACTGCCAAGGCCCCAGAGATTTGTTTGGATGTTTATATTTTTGACAGATTCATGAGGAGTCACAAGAGGCTTCAATTAAACTTTAAACCAAGCACAAATGTGAACAAATGGATTTGCAAGAGTGTGCAACTGTTGGGGATAACACCATCCTGAAACCTGTCAGAACAGTTAATGTCAGCATCTTGACTCAGAGCAAGCTGCCCAACTCAACGCAAGGACCACTTCCAGCTCACCCCTTTTTCTCAGGGTTCTCTTAATTCTCCAAACTAGGACTGTAGGTAATTCCTCAGAATTCAAATTAATTAAAGCATTTACTAATCAGCTATTAGTGCCAGATACTGCATGAGGTATGTATTGGAATGGAATAGAATAAGCTATTTATTAAGTGTCTACTAATGTACTGGATGGTGCAGTTAGGTGGTATAGTAGATAGAATGCTGGTCCTGGAGTTAGGAAGACTCATCTTCCTGAATTCAAATCTGACCTCAGACACTTACTAGCTGTGTGACCCTGGTCAAGTCACTAAACCCTATTTACATCAGTTTCCTCATTTGTAAAATGAACTAGGGAAGGAAATGGCAAACTACTACAGGATCTTTGCCAAGAAAATTCCATATGTAGTCACAAATGTGTTAGGTATTGTGCTACATGCTTTGTAAATATCTCATTGGATACTCACAATCCTTGGACATAGGTTCTATTCCCATTCACATTTTACCATTGAGGAAATTGAAGTAGATAGAGCCTAAGTGACTTGACAAGGGTCATAAAAAATAGTAGTTGTCTAACGGTGGATTTGAACTCAGGTCTTCCTGACTCTAGGCCCAAAGCTCTATTCATTGAGCCATCTTTTTACATACTGCCTCTTTATATATACAATGGATATGTTGGGTTTTCAGTCATGTCCAACTCTTTGTGACCCAATTTGGGTTTTTCTTGGGAAAGATACTGGAGTGGCTTGCCATGTCCTTTTCCAGCTCATTTTACAAATGAGGAAACTGAGGCAAACAGGGTTATTTGATTTACCCAGGGTCATACAACTAGTAAATGTCTGAAGCCAGATTTCAACTCAGAAATATGCATCCTTCTGACTCCAGGCCTGACACTCTATCCACTGTGCCACTTAGCGTCCCAAACAATGGATATACAAAAACAAAAATGAAAAAGTCTCTATCCTCATATAGATTACATTTTAATAATCAGGGCATGGATTATTATATGATAAAACTGGACATAAGCAGAACTATGTGAATAATATAAATAATGAATACAAGCATGAACATAAAAATTTGTTATAGAAAAAAAGTGAAGGTCTTAGAAATGAAATAATGAAACCTATTTCTTCCATCATTTCAGGAGAGGTGGGAGACTACTATGTCAGCACAAAGATTCACCCAGGGCTCAAATTCAATTCTTATTACTTCTAGTCAATATACCATATTATCTTTGGTACCTCCCAAGAGCCACCTTGGATTACCACACTGTTAACAGTTGGCACTTAGCCATGGTTGAGTGTCTGAGATGTCTTTGTTTAGTGTATGGAGCTTTCAGCTAGGCAGGTAAAGAGTTAATGGTAAGGGATGCTTCCTAACCTCTATTTTTCTTGCCCCCAACCATCTTCTCATTGCCTATAGACCTCAGAGTTACACAGTTATGTCACCTCAGGGCCAGAAAGAAATGTGATGCAAACAACAGAAAAAATACCAGAGCCCTTTTCCTCCCAGAGCCTATACATGAGAAAAGCGAAGAAGAATCAGGCAAAATTCCCAACATCCAACACAGTGCCTGAAATGGGAAAAGCATAGCTCCTACGGACTTTCTGCTGAGGCAGAACCAAAATGAACATGCAAATAAACAAAATCCACAAGACTATAGGAAGCCTACTCTAACCTTGTCTTTATTTTTCTGAAAAGTCAAGAGGTCACCCACAGTTATAGTTAGCTATAAGATTTGCAATGGTCTTATCCTTTTTACCCTATTCATCTGCCTTTCCTTCCCTTCTTTTACCCACTCTTTTCGACATCTTCCTCATGCCCCATTCTCTAGAATCTCCCCTTTCTTCTTCCCTTCCTTCATCTTTCCATATTTATTCACATTACACCCTCCCACATATTCTACATCCCCAAACTGACTCATTATTTCCCAAAAAATACATTCCATTCACCACTTTCATGTGCTAGTCTAGACTACCCCCTCCTCCAAAATGCATGCAGCATCCTCTCTGCTTCTTTCGAAGCTAAGCTAAACTTCAGATCAAGCCCTGCTTCCTGGAAAAGACTGTTCTTTATTTCCCCAGTATCTATCCTGCAACTCTTATTTTATTACAGATGTCTTGCCAATGAGGCTCCCAACTTGGAAGCCTATGGAAGGAGATTATCCTGCTTCTGGAAATGCATGATGATGCAGAATATAAAGGTCCAGGTCATACTTTCAGATAAGTTGAATGAAAACCCCGAGAGTCAGAGTTTCTATATAATTAATAATCAATTTATTAATTAGGTTAACTAGCAATCAATAGACGATGGTCGTTAGTTTCTCTTAATAACCAAAGAGGCCAAGGAAGACCCTAAGAGGTCTTAAATCCCTTATTAAAGGGGGTGACCCCCCAAAGTGAAAATCAACCCTGATTGGTGGACATTTAATTAGAAGATGGGCTAAAAGTCTTCAGTTCCTCCTGCTGAGAATGTGGCTTAACTGTGAGACTCAGCCTCAAGGCATCTGGTCAGGGGGAAGCCACCTGTGTCTGAACATCTCTAACTAGTCTTCTCGTAAGTGAGGTGAGTTGACATAAACTCTATGAAGGGAAGCAAAAGTTGGAGGGGGGCAAATCTCATCGTTCCAACCATCTCCTTCAGAAGCTGACTGACCTTTCCAGGAGTTGGATTTCAACAGAAATAAAATGAAAAGAGTGGATCACAAATTAATATTTAGTTATTAATATAATAGTAAATATTAATTTCTCTCATAGGGAATGTTCAGGTAGTCTCTATTTCTTGTGTCCTTATTTTGAGGTGAAGGAAAAGCCTTTTGTTGACTGATGAGCCAGAACTGAGAGTGCATATGAAAGGAAAAACTTACTCCCTTTCTTTCCTGCTGGTCATGAAATATAGGGCTGACTCTGAGCTCTGGAAGGCCCATGGAAGGTCATGTACCTGTCTTTTCTACTGGACCTGCCTAGGAGCATATAGGGTCCCAAGTAAACCCATGTCTTGAATTGGGCCATTTCTGCTTGCATCTTCTTTCCTTTAGTACAGGTCATTGTGAGACTTAAAAGGTCAGAGAAGAAGAAGTCCAGTGTCAGGAATCCATACTAGGGTTTGTCACCATCTAAGACTAGCATACCAGGAAATTCATGGGGAAAGACCTGCTTGAGTGAGTAGAAGACTATATTCACTTTGTAGCTGAGATGCTGACTGACAAGAGAGGCTACTTCACATTCAGAAAGGAACTCGCTGGTGTGAATCCTTTGTAGTAATCTCCTAAACTTGTCCTCATTCTTCTGGGGACTGAAGTGGTAGAGGAGAGAGTGTGACTTTGATTCATGGGGTTAGTTTTGTAATGTGGCTCTTACAATTACTTTTCATGAGTAACTTTTTGTAAAATCGAATTGACGTTAATTGATTGATTAATTTTGAGAAAAAATCAACTGTTTATCTTGATTGTAGGGCTCCCATCTATGGTCCCAATAATATTAAAAGGACATTAACTAGTAACTGATATTGCTGAGGAAATACAATGGAATTGGGGGCTTGAACTGATAGAAAGGCAGCCCAAATCCTCAAAATGTACCTCTAGATTCCTGAGAGGGAAGAGTTAACAACCACATGGGGCCTATCCAACTTGCCGGTTTGAAAGAGTGGACTTTCAGCAGAGTTTATGAAAATTATATTTCTTATTTATTTTATGTTTTTCATGAATTCTTTGTATACATTTTATTTTCCTTGGTAGAATACAATCTTTTTGAAGACTATTTGCTTTTTATCTGCATCCCCATTACCTAGCACAATGTTCTGACACACAATAGGTGCCTAAAAGATGTTTCTTTTTTTGCGTGGTGAATTAAATGATTGACACCACCTTTTTTCTACTTCCCACTATGTCCACAGTGTATGTCCCAATATGTGTCCACTCAAAAGCCAAAATTATAACAGAAAAGACCCCAGAGCATATCACTATAATGAGTGAAAAGAGGCCCACTAATGATAAAAATCATCATCAATAAGTATTTATGAAAGGTCTGGCTCTATATACTACTGTACTGAGTACAACACGCTACCGGTTCCCCCGGCAAAATCTCTTGCTAGCAAACAAACATAAAAACGAAGGAATGTTGAAAAAAAGAGGAGCTGATTATATTACACTTCTTTTTCATCCTGTTGCTCAATTTCCATTAAAGTCATTTGTTTCATGCCTGTTCTATTAGGTGCCACTGAAATACTTGCAACTAACCAACCTTCATTTCTGTTTGCTGATAACCTGTAGCCAGTAAATTTTTTCTCCTTCCCTAATGAATCCCCAAGTCTGGTAAGTCCCTCATTAGGGCCACTTATCAAACTGTGCTTCTAGGGTGTCACTGTGTGTGAAAACAACCTTGCCTCGAGCAGCCTAACTTGCAATTAACATAAAACTACAACAACTAATAAAATGACTGTAAAGCATTTTGTGTGTTAAAAAAGTGGGATGTAAACACTAAATAATGAGAATAATTATGCAAATAAGTTCCTTCTCATTTCTATCCCAGAGGAAGGATAAAATTGTGGTGGTTATATCTTATATATTATGCCTAATAGGTGGTGTAGTTGGTAGAGTACCAGGCCTAGAGTCAGGAAGATACATCTTTCTGAATTCAAATCTGTCTTCAGACACTAGAATCAGGAAGATCTGAGTCCAAATCCAGACTCAGATACTTTCTAGTTGAGTGACCCTGGGCAAATAATTTAATCCTGCTTGCCTCAGTTTCCTCATCTATAAAATAAGTCAGAGAAGGAAATGGCAAGCCAATCCAGTATCTCTTACAAGAAAACTCAAAATTCGGTCATGAAGGACTGGTCAGACAGAACTTTAACTACTCAGCAACAACAACAACTCTGTGTGTGTGTGTGTGTGTGTGTGTGTGTGTGTGTGTGTGTGTGTGTTTTGGTAGCTAGGTGATGCAGTAGATAGAGTGCCAGGCCTAGCATCAAGCAGACCCATTTTTATGAGTACAAAACAGGCCTCAGACATTTAATAGCTGTATGACTCTGGGAAAATCACTTAATTCTGTTTGCTTCAGTTTCCCCATCTGTCAAATGAGCTGGAGAAATAAACGATAAACTACTCCAGTGTCTTTGCCAAAAAAACAAAAAATAGAGTCAAAAAAGTCAGATATGACTGAAATGACTGAAAAACAACCATCATCAATGCCCTATGCCAATAAAAAGATTCTGGGGACAGCTAGGTGAATAGAGCACCAGCCTTGCATTTAGGAGGACCTGAGTTCAAATCTGACCTTAGACACTTAAAACTGAATAACTGTGTGACCTTGGACAAGTCACTTAACTCCAATTGCCCTGCCTTTCCCTCTCCAAAAAGCAGCAAAAAAGAAGGTTCTACTTAGGTATTCCATGTTCAATTCAGTTTTAGGACCTACTTATGGTAGGTTAAGTGTTCAACTCAGAGCCCGGATGACCTGGGTTCAGATTCCATCCCTGATATTTGTTAGCCATGTTACCCCAGGGAAGTCTCCTACTCTCTCTGATCCTCAGTTTCTTCCTCTGTAAAATGAAGGAGTTGAATCAGATGGCTGGTAAAGATTCTAAACCTATCATCCCTTGAGGGGCTCTTAACCAGGGATCTGTATTTGAATACAACAAATTTCTTTTTAAGTCCTATGTTGTTGTTTTATTTGTTGTTGTTGGTGGTGGTGGTGGGTTTTTTTTTTTTTTTGCATTTAAAAATTCTTCTGAGAGGATTCCATAGACTTCACTAGTCTACCAAAGGGATCTGTGAATCTAAAAGAAAAAACAAAGGCTAAAAAAAATTCTTGCTTCAGACTGTGGCTGAATGTATCAGTATAGAAAATAATAGAAGTAAATAGACAATGACCTCATTTCTTGATCTTGCCTCTGTCTGGTACTTTCTCCCCTAAGGACTTCTTTTCATGGGACAGCAAAAAAGAATGGAATGGAAAAATAAGAAACCCTGAATCTCAGGGTTATTAGGTAGTTATGGGACAAATATCCCTTATGTAGACAATGGTCATGCTTAGGCAGATTAAGAAATTAAATTTAGGACTTCCTAGAGGTTATTATGTACTGTAACCTAGGGTGAGGTCTCTGACAGAGACTCAACTCCCAGGAGCAGAAGTTGAGTCCAAACAAATGGTGAAATCTGAGGGCAAAATGGGAAGTATTTAATATTTGATCTATAGGACATGATGTCTAAAGCTTATAATCTCCTGCTGAAGATGGGCAGCACTCTAAAAGAAATGCTAATTCACTTTGAAAAAAAAAGAGGAGAAAGTTGAGAATTTTTTGCAAATTTAAAAGGGGTTTGATCTTCTAAAAAAAAAAAAAGCCTATAGCTTTAAAATGAGACCACAGCAATTCTCCCTTTAACTCATGAAGAAAGAGTCAAGGATTTCAGCTGAGCCAAAAGTGGAAGTAGAAAAAGGTTCACCAGTGGAGTTATAGCCAAAAGAAAGGTGTTCAGCTGGGCTATGTCCAGCAAAACTCTATTCAGTATAGGGACATGCAGCATACAGCTGAGAAGCCCATGGCAGAAATCACGTGTGAAACACAGACTTGAAGGGAGTAGACCCATGAGGAGCCATAAAAAGACATAAGCAAAAGGCTCTATTTCAGAGACCTGAGCTAACCTGTCACACATGTGCCATGGCCTCATTGGCTCCCTTCATTTTTGTGCCCTGGCCATATATATCCACTGTATGTGAGCCTTTTAACACTGATGGTATGTGTATTCAGGGGAGGGTGTGTCCTGCATTTATGTCACAAGTGTTTTATTTCTGCTTCTGTTATGATGTCATTTCATTAAATGCTTTTTCTCTGCACTAATTTGTCCTCTAGCTATCTTCATGAATTGTTTTTTACTAGGTTAAGGTTTTATTAAATCAACAGAAATAAGAACTGTATTTGGAGAGAGAATGCTGAACGGCCAACAGAGGGGAAAGAGGGGGTAGTGGAATCATTCTAGGGGAATGAAGGGATTCAGTTAGTATCTCTAGGGCCACCCTTTAGTTCTGGGGGACTAGACCAACCTGTGAGAAGACAGATGGAGAGAATCTGTCAGAACAAAGGAGAACATAAGATCCTCCAAAGCCTCTTTCATTTATGAGGGCTTCAAAGAAACATTGAGGCATCTTCCTTAACTTTATTCAGCGTCCTAAACATGTGGCCTATGTCTCAGGCAAACTCCTTGGGAGAGTTCTATTGAACGTAGACACAGTTCACTTAAATGCATTTCTGTTATATGCAATTCTACTGGAAACTCCTTTCTCTGCTTTGCTGGGGGCACAAGGGAAGGGATAAGGGAATTGATGAAGAATTTCTCTAAAAGCTGGGCTCACATCAGTATAACGTCTATGGTACTATTGTGAAGAGAATAAGAGTGAAACGGACGCCTGGCTTTTAGATAAATTTAGTTGTGGATTTATTGATCAATGGAGCGACTGCCTGGAGTACACACTCAAATCAGTCAGCCCTGTATTGGGGTACAGACTGAGTTTATAAAGGTAAAAACCACAACTGGGGAGGGGAGCTAGCATAAGCAGTGACATATAGAAACCAAGAACAGCCATTGGTTGGATCTATAGCTCAGGACTAATTTGGAAAACATGGATCAAGGGTACAATGATGTGACCAGGGTCCTTCCTAGAATAGGGTAGAGGGCACAGGGGCAGTGGAACAGGCTAGGATCATGGAACAGGTCAGGGTCATGTTCTGGGTGAAGGGTGTGGGGGACCCTGTTTAGTCCACATCTTGGGTCGAGGACCTTACTTGTTCAGCATAGACTTGCCCCATGATCTCTATACAGGCTTGCACCATAATACTTATACATGCTGTTATTTCAAGGCTTACTGATTTAGGGAAGTTCTAACTTAAGAAGAGATAAACAAAGTGGGAAACTATGTCTTGGGTCACTCTTACCCAGGACTATGCCTTTAAGCTGTTACAAGCAGTTACAGGGTTTTTGATAAAAATCAAAGACATATAAAGGGTCTTAATGGTGGCTTAATAGTGGGCTCCAAGTCAGGCGGCATGTGATTTGTGTTACCTTACAACAGTACTGGACTCCTTCACCAAGGGCATGCAATTTGTGGCCAACTGGTGCAGGGGAAGCTCAGCTCAAAGCTTAGCAAGGCATCAGCACAGTTTATCCCATTGCTGTGAGAACATGGAACACACTGCCCTCTTAGGGGTCAGAGTCATACCATCAGGGCCAGCCAGGAATACATCCTTGAACTCCACAAGCTCCTATAACACCAAGCAGCTTTACTCCTTATCATAGCCCTCCTGTGGGACCAACAGAAAAGGGAAAGTAGAATTGGCACTGGTTATACATTACCAAGTCCCCTGTCTTTGGGTAGAAATGACAGGTGGCATTATTGTTATCCAGGGTTTTAGGGCCCCCTAGCACTTTCAGGACTAATTGGATGGTCCCACTGTGCAGGAGTGGAATGGAGTATGTGAAGACTCTAATCTGGGAGGGTTCTAGTGTAGGTAGCAGGAAATGATTGGTTTCACAACGGAATAACTATTAATACATGGATGGGGGAGTCGTAAGTTACAGTTTTATGAATGTGGACTCACATCTACCTTGAACCTGAGATAACTGGCTCTGTGGGGCCTACCAAGCAAATAAGCTCTAATTGATTCACCTTGGGGGACCACGAAGATGAATGGAACATAACTTCTTCTGTTAAGGACCTCACAATCCAGCAAGGGGGAAAGGGGACATATAAAAGTAATTTTTATGAATTTTAAAATGTTGTGCATATCTAAGAGCAGTACAAAGACTCTGGAATGACAAATCAAAGGAGGAAGAGACCATTGCCAGTCAGAGAGATCCAGAGAGACTTTATAATAACTAATAGTTAGCATTTATATCATACCTTGGTGTTTACAAAACACTTTACAAATATTATGTCATTTTACCCTTAGAACAACTCTGAGTGGTACTATTATTATACATACTTAACAGGTGAGGGAACTGAGGCTGAGGGAATTTAGGTGTCTTGCCTGGGTATCATCATCCAGTAAGTCTCTGAGGCTAGGTTTGAACTCAGGTTTCCTAACTCAAGTCCAGCACCCTATCCCCTGCACCACTTCCAGCTGTCTTCATGTGTCCATGTAAGAAGCAACATCTGAAGTAGCCTTCAATGCGGACTTTGAAGAATGTTAGTTTTTAACGGGTGGAGGTGAGGAGAAATTAAACTTCATGGATGAGGCAAAGACACAAAGGTGGGAAAGAGTGGGACAGATTTCATGAACTCTTGAAAGTCTTGGATATAGACTTATATTGTAGAGGAGTACTAACCAATCAATAGGTTTTGAGTTTTGTTTGGTGGCTCGGGTCAGTAAGCTATGAACCCATCAATGATGAAAACGTAAGTCTTAGATTATCATCACCATTGTCTGGAATATTTTGGATTGAACTCCATTTATATGATCAATGTTTCCCAACACAAAAGTCATAGCTGTCTGCATTCAAGGCTCTAATCTTTTGGCCTTTAGGAAAACATATTGATTTGAGCTCTTGTATGGACCAGAGGGGTTTAGGGATTTGTCTTAGAATGATGTGGGGAGGGCGCAGGAGGGAGGAAGGATGGATTGGAATTCTTTCATTTTGTTGCAATGACCTTGTTTTGTTTGTACTCAGTTCTCCCATACTATCTATGTCCTGGCAATCGTAATTGGCCTGAGCAGGATGTGAACATCTTTTACTTCTTGGATTCCCTGCTGAGACAACCTCTCAATTTCTTCTGCCCATGGCAAATTCTCCTTTCCTCCCATGTCCAGAAATCAACTCAAGTAACTTCAATGCAGCAGTCTCGGACTGCCTTTTAATCCATTTTAGAATGGCCTTCGGGTCCCTCCTGTCAATCTAGATGCTTAATTGAAAGAAAATATGAAGTCCTAAACTCCTTTTCTTTTTCCCTTCCTAAAAGCACTAGAATCCTTTCTGGCCCACTCTTACTCCTTTTCAAAAAAGCATTTCTTCAACAATGCTTAAAAGTCAGCAATGGCTTAAGCATCTCCCTCTCTGCCTCCCATTACCTGCTGTTTCTTCCGATGGCCCGGATCCCTGGCTCCCTCCCATTCCTTGCAGCCTAGAGATGAATATAGAAAGAACTATAGAAGCAATCTCTTCTGAGAATGGGAGAAGGAACAGGGGAACAGCAGGAAGTTTGAAGCCTCTTGTTCCTAGACTTGTAAGGAGTTTTGTTCCTTAGGCATTTTATAACAGCAGGAAATTGGGTAGGAAAAAGAACCACTGGGGGATTGTATGGGGTAGGGGAGTAGAGGAGGTGGGAGATATCTTTCTCCTTTTTTCTCTTCATTGAATTCTCTTTGGACCCTTTAACAAATGCAGTTCCATAAAGGTTTAAGCTACTGGGCATGAAGTAAACTTTTCTTCCCAACCAATAGACTAGAGGATAGTTACCAGTTGGGGATAAAAAATAATGCTCTGTCTTTTTACTTGCAAAGCCTTTCCAATTGTTTTATAGCGCTGGATCCTCCTAGCAGCCCTGTGAGATAAAACAGGTATGATTATCCCTATTTAGTAGAAGGATGAAGAAACAGACCCAGAGAGGTATAACGAATTCACTTTCTTATTCACCCCAAATCCATGTTTCCATGTCCCTTCTGATGCCATAAAATTCAAATTTGCCAGTCAGTGAATGTTTTTTTTTTTAAAGATACTGATTAGATCAGTAGCCTGGATACTTCAGCACAGAGTTGTGGCTCTTGTTTTTAATTTAAAAAAAAAATCAATTTTAAATTCTCTTCTTCCTTTACTTTCTTCATACTCCCCCATTGAGAAGGCAACAAATACGATACCCTGAGTCCCTGAGTTGTTGCTGTTATGTTTGTCCTTCATTTTTAAAGAGGACCGTGACATCAGGGACATGATGACATGACTTGCAGTTGACTTTGATTTGAGGGAGGGAGGGCTGTGCAAGGCCACCAGCCTTACTTTCTCCTCCAGAACCATCTGGGTCAGGGGACAGATATTCATGAGAATGGCTGGAGATGACCCAGGATGCAATAGGAGACCATTGAAACCCTCGATAAACATCTATTAAGTGCTTATTGCATTCCAGTCTCTGTGCTAAATGCTGGGATTATAATACAAAGAATGGCAAAAGAGATTCCCTGCCCTCAAGGAGGGAAACAATATGCAAGCAGCAAAACAGAGACAGACAGGTAGGTAGATAGATAGATAGATAGATAGATAGATAGATAGATAGATGGATGGATGGATGGATGGATGGATGGATGGATGGATAGATAGATAGATAGATAGATAGATAGATAGATAGATAGATAGATATACAGTATAAATTTCAAATAATTATCAGAAGGAAAGCACTACAATTAAGGTGAAAACCAATTAGCCACAAAGCCAGATCTCTTAGCTCAGGTGTCTTACTTCTGTATATTCTCAGGCAGGGTCTACCCAGGCAAAATGAAATAGTTTCTTTTTGTCTTGACTCCTGATTTCATAAAATCTGTCAGTGAGTAAACCCCTCTGTTCTTCAACTTGTTGTCTTAGAGCTAGAATGCCTAGCCTGGGGTCCACAGACCTCCAAGGAGCCCATGAATAAATCTATCAGGGGGTCCATGAACTTCAATGGGAAAAACAATTTACATCTTTAATTTTACCAATGTTTTGTTTTCTTTGTATTTTATATTTATTTTATGCATTTCAAAACTATATTTCAAGAAAGGGTCTATATGCTTCACTAGACATGGGACTGTGACGAACAAAAAGGTTAAGAACCAGTTTTAAGAGTATTAAAAGCTTTTGATTTTCTTTTATTTTTCCCAATTAAGGGAAGAGTGGAGGAGATGGGAAGAAGATACAGTTTTGTTAATTGAAAAAATAATCATTAAGACACAAGAGGTTAAATGGCTTGTCAGGAGCCTATGTCAGGTTTTTCTGACTCTGAGACAAGTTCTATAGCCACCATACTATGAAACCTCTCTTAGGATCTAAACTGAAAAAAAAATAATAGTTTTCCTAAACCTACAGGTGAGGGATAAAATCCTTTTGGACCAAGATTAATTCTGCCTCTGTAGATCAAATTCAGTAAGGTGGAAATTCAAGGACTTGTTAAAAAAAAAAAAACAACTTTGAGTGAAATGAATTTTGAGTCACTTTGCTTGCTACCTCTCTGGAAACTACAGGGGAACATGTAACAAGCCAGTTAGTTCAAAAAACCCAAAGATCATGCTAATTATTGGCCAACTCCAACTCTGGAGCTCAATGAAAGCCTTAATGGGAAAATCTTGCATTATAAACCGGGAGAAAAAATGCTTTAATTAAGATGAAATTTTAATGTGCTGATATTAAATTAATTAGATTTTTGATAGTTATTCAGATCAGCCTTCAGGCACTGGTTCCTGGAGACCCATAGGAGTACAGCAATCATTTATTAGAGATAAGAATGAGTTAAGGTATCTCACTAAACCACACAAATTGTATGGTGACATTTACTTAATGATGGGATCTGAATCACCCAAAATAGTCCTAACCATTCCAGAAAGGGAGATCCCACATCTATTCCTTCACTGCACAAAAAATGCTTTTCCTTCCAGTAATCCTAACCTAATTTTAAGGTCTAGTTCAAAACTCACCCCTTCCACAAAAGTTTCCCCATCAAAACTCAGCCCATAATAATCTTTCCCTTATTGAGGTTCCCTAAGTACTTTAATTGCCTTAAATTGCTCTCTAGTCATTTCATATCTATCTGCC